>VNKC01005230.1:0-61380 GCA_008042775.1 Drosophila pectinifera
AAAGTAGCAAGTGCATCACCCCAAGCCAATGGACAGGTAGAAAGAGTAAATAGAACAGTAAAAGCGATGTTAGCTAAGATAACTGAACCAATTAAGCACGAAGATTGGAGTAAACTTCTAGTGAAGGCTGAATACGCCATTAATAACTCAGTACATTCAACTACGAAAGAATTACCTTCAGTATTATTATTTGGAGTTCAGCAGAGAGGTTGTAATATTGACGCATTAACAGAATATTTAGATGATAGAATTGATATACCACATTATGATTTGGAAAATGTCCGTAAAAACTCTTTAGATAAAATAGAACATTGTCAGAAAAGGAGCGAAGAATATTATCAGAAAAATCACAAAAAGCATGTAGAATTTGCAGAAGGCGATTTTGTTGTGATGAGAAACATTGACACCACAATTGGCACAAATAAAAAATTTGTACCGAAATACAAAGGTCCGTATGTTGTTAAAAGAATTTTGCCAAACGACAGATATGTTTTAACTGATATAGAAAATTGCCAAATCAGTCAAATTCCTTATGATGGAATTGTTGAGGCATGTCGGTTACGAAAATGGGCAGATTGGCGTAATCAGTGCGAAAATAACTCCTCGTAATTGTTAAGTTAGTCTGTTCATTTAAATAATTTATTTTTTTAATATTTAACCTAATTTAAGCACACCTACATATAATTAATTAGTTCATTTTGTACATACTTATACTCCTATACATATTCTAATTATTTATTTAACTAGTTATAATAGCCTAAACATGTATTATTTAAGAAACTTACGATCGAGGACGATCTATTTGTCAGGATGGCCGAGCTGTTAGCAGAGATGTATATTAAGTACTAGTGTATAAGCAGTGAGAATAAGCATTTTAGTAAAGTAAGACTGTTGCATTAATGTTCCATTTCCAATAATCCCAGTAATGTGTTAAGCGATCAAATAGGTTAAGATTAATTAGGTTAAGAAAGGATGGTCACTTTAAGATCAGTGAAAAGAGTGAAAAGACCTTATTGTAAAACTTAAGAAATAATTTGAAGAAATAAAAGTGAATCAAGTTATAAAACGGGTTAACACAATAAGGAATCATTAGCTTTTGATAGCAAGTTTACTTAACTGACTCATGTAGATAGGAAATTTTAAATATGTTCGAACAATGCCAATTGGAAACGGATAATTTTTTTGTTTTTAAATATCTACAGCATTAGACGCTAGATGGTGCTGAAGATTAATATTATTCTATTTAAAGTGGATTTATTCTCTGCCTCTAGTTTAGGTTTATGGTTTATGCATGCGTTTATTAGCTTTGTTCTTATATTAAATAGAATTATTTATTTTCTATATACCAATATAACTAATAGTTTGTATACACTTCAGAGATATCCGACCCTACATAATAATTATATTAGCATCAACAACCGAATCGATCTAGTCGAACTGTTTCAAAGCAAGCTAGTTTTAAAGCTATCATAACTTCGTTCTTATTTAATATGTATTTATCTAATTTGAGTCATGATAGCATTTAACTATTTCGGTTTTAGTTTATAAATATTGGACAACTACATCAGAACAATCGAATAATCATAATTTTGATGCTTTGAAACATATATGAGTATAACTTAAGGTTTGGCTGTTTTGTAAAATTTCCACAATGGAAGTTGTAATAGGGTGATCGGTTAATTTATATAACCATTTAAGAAATCCTAAATACTAAATACCTTCTGTAATGTTAAGAGCTTGACATTGATTGGGTCAAACTTTAAATACCAGGGTATACAAGAATCGACTTCCCGAAGTTAGTTTCCTTGCTTATTAAAGCTATTATCTTACTAATTTTGTATTTGCTTGTTTTTTGGTGAATTGTTTTTATTGTTTTATAATCGTGTTGTTTATTGTGATTTTATTAATTGTTTATTGATGTTATAAATACAAATAAATCAAGTTGGTACATTAAAATAGGACACTTGAGATCTTTCTTTGAGTGAATTTGAATTTTGAATCAGTAGAGAAAGTCCTTTCAAGCTGCATAGTTTAAATATACAAATTAAAAATCGAGTTTGTATTATTCTCTACTGTAATATCGATTGGAAGTTCGAAGAGAAAGTCTATGCATACCCTTCTTTCCTTTGCAGGTGCTATATAAGTCGTAACTGTCAGAAATCGATCACTATGTCTAACAGCTACCACTGTAACGATAAGTTTAAATGAACATAACTATTATAAATTTTAAGTAACTTTTGAAATTGCAGTTTAGTAGGGATATCGCAAGAGAATTCTTAAGATGGGAGGATATATCTTAAGGTCGTGTAAATTCACATACTTCAGAACATTTTGAACTCCATAAAAATCAGAACACGATATTTGCATAGCTACACATATTGTTTATATATAAAAATATTATTAAGGACTTATTATCTTATATAATTATGTTAAAGAACCCATGTTTCCATAGGTAATAATGACAAACATATTCGAATCTGCGGAAACATGCAGATGAGATAATGTTTTTATCTAGCTTTAAACTGTGGAAGCTTACTGTTGCGAATATGTTTGCTATGGTTATTATTATATATCCCCGGTTTTTCCATTATCCATACAAACTCCACGATGTTCCTATTCCCATTGCCAAAAATTTTCTCCAAGCTCTGCTCTCCTGTGGAATTTAGTATGCCCGTTCCGTGGCCGTGAACACCGATCGCAGTGCCAGATATAGCCATATAGCTACTATAGCGCCGTGCGGAGGCGGTGGCAGTGGCAGATCGCTCCCAATCCGCGAGCACGACCACGACCACGACCACTCAAGATGTGCTACGTCGAGCGGTGCCGCGTTCTGTGCTCCGTCCGCGGACTCCGAGGCTGAGGATGAGGACGCCCGGGCCTGGGGCTCCTCACATGTTTTTCGGCGGCCTCTTTGACACGAAAGTCCACGGTGGATGCCGGTCGTCGGCATTGCCGTTTTTGCGGGCATATGTTTGATTAAAAATTAAAATTATCATTTACGGCCCATTTAAACCAAACCGACCACAGATTTCCTCGCATTCGCTCTCATTTTCAGAATAACGAAAGACTTTTTCATTAGCTGGTGGGCCAGGCAACAACAATAATTGAATTATATCTCCGAGATTACTTCCAAGATGCTTTCTTTGTTCTGAGGTTTTGCGAACTTTATTTTGTGGAATTTGAATTTTTGGGATACTTTTTGATGAGATTTTTGGTGAACTCCATCAATGAGAGCAGCTATATAGCATGTAGTGATAAGCTTGAAAAAAGAACAACAAGTATTATACACTTTATTATTATAAGCTAAATAACCTTTAACAAAGTATCGATTTGTGTATTTTTAGTTCGTTTATTTTTGGTATTGGCAAACGGCAGCGAGAGGGTTTGTATAATCCGCCACTTGAGCAACGAAATCCCTTTGTTGTGGACGCCTTACCAAAAAATCGAGAGCCGAAAAGGCCAGAAACAAATCCGAAGCAACCATAATCAGCTTAATCATAAATTAACAATAAAAATTCGTGGCCAGCGCCGTCGCCTTTCGCAGATAAATTAGTCAAAGCGACACGCCATAAAGCATTCGGTGAACTCATAAATCCGGCAGCCCCTCGAGAGGATCGGATGGGCTGGGACCGGGCTGGTTCTCGGTGGCTGGGATTTGACTGTGATATGGCTTATTACCATATTGATGTTAACCTCTGTTTGGGGGCAGGGTTCAGCACTGATCTAGCCGCTGGCAGGCGATCAGGTTTGGCTTAGTTTTGGCGCTGATTTCATCGGGGTTTGCTTGGGGAGTACAAGCCATATGAACTAGGCTTATGCACAGAGAATAAAAATATATAATTCTAATATTTAATGCTTAAGCTATTATTACTATTATCTCAAATTAAATGCATAGCCTACTCTGCAGTTGTAACTACTCAAAATGTCAGTACGTTCCTATATATATATATATCATAATGAGAGTACGATTTCATATTAACATTGACTTTGGCTAAGATTTTGATGAGGTTTTACTATATCCTAGAATACTATATGTTCAGCAAGCATGGAAATGGTCAAGTTTTCTCTAAGTGTGCATAGAAATTAAGCATCTGGAGGCGACATCTGACCGCTGGGGCCATAACTCATGCAGCATACCAGACCACTCCGCTCCGATCTCGATCTCATTACCATTCCCTCTGCGCGCATATATCCATTCCTATATTCCTACGTCTTGGTCCATGGTCCATGGAGATCGGTGGCATTTGCCGGGCCATTAGACCGGGCTGCCGTGTTGATATTGCCAGCCACTCGGAAATTGTTGATTTGGGTCACAATTAATTGCTTTTTGAGCGCCATAAATATATGGCCATCACAACAAAGGGTGCGGCCGCAGGAGAGGTGCTGACCTTACGATGACTTGCCGAAGTCGCGTCGTGTAATCGCTGTATCAGCTTGATAATCATCTCATGTTTGGTGATGATATGACAGGAACCTAATATTACTGGGATTTACAAGTGTAAACTACCCTCTTGCGTTGTAAGAGATCCTTTATTGTCGAGTTAATTTAATAATTAAAAACACAATAAATAATATATAATTTAATTGTAATCTATTCTAAAGGGGAAAGGTCAGAGGCTTGGAATACTAAGATATTTGATATTATTGGGGTAAAATTCAGTTAAGATTTTGTAATACGTAAATTCATTCTATAAGTTATATGACCTATCAAAATATCCTCATGGAAATTGTAGTAAATTTAAATATCCATAAAATAAACTAAACTTTACACTAATTAATTTAAGTTAAATTAATTGATTGATTAAAGCACCTAATTATACTCTAAAAATTATGAACTAATTAAGAAAATAATATAAGATAAAATATATTCTCTGATTAAAGCTTCCAGTTGGAGTTTGAATATACTTTAGATTTAAATATAAATATATTATCAAAATGAATTAGATCAAAGGTAAACTAGACCTTACTACCCTGTAAATTGAATTACATAAAATATTAATATACATTTCCTTCTTGCCGTTCAATTTATAGCATATTTATACTTTAAAATATTGTACTTTTATTAATTTCTAACCTACCTCCCATGTTTGTAATGCCAAGGAGGACTGTTTTCATACTTAGCTGGCTAAGCATCCACAAATCTGTTGACTTTCCGGGCTAATCTCCCCGAGCGAGCTAATTCGAATACCACGCTCGATCCAATGTTTTGGCCAAGACGATCGGTGTTTATCTTAGACATAAGGATAATGTAATGTAATCCCTTCCAGCTAAAGGCTTGCCGATGTCCAGAACCCTTGCGTTCCTGTGCCGGCCTGCCATACTCCTTTCCCTTCCGCCAGGGTCGGGTCATTTGCGAATTTCTGCCTTAGAATTCTTGCTGTCTCCTTCTAGTGCTGCGTGCATCTCCCTCTGACAGCCAGCGAACACGGCGCGGATTAAGGATTCGGCAGCGGCGACAGAAAGGATAATTCGCCAACCGACAATGCCGCGCGGACAAAGGTGTTTTGTTTTTATGACTTTGTAACTCCTTCGCCGGCTTAAGGAGGTAACACGAGGTGTGCTCGTGTTTGCGAAAGGATAGCTTTACGATCGTTATGGCTGAGGCCGCTGGAAGGATGTGTCTGGAGGCAGGATGCAGGGCCGGAATCGCCGGGGTCGCCGGAATCCTGAGGAGGCGGTACCTGCCGGCTAAGTGGACACAATGGCACCGCCTATTCGCAAATGCGAATTCCGCGAGCCATGCGCATTGTTTTGACAAAGGCGGGCTTTATTTTGGCTATTTAAAGGATTACGCTAAAGGATTGACTTTGCAGCCTTGACTGCACCCGGCCTCCAGAAGGATTCCGCCCACAACGAAGACTCCTTCCGCGAATCTCGGGTTTTATGGTTCGCGAATGAGTTAAGAACCGCTCCGGGGCTCTCTAATAAAGCGAAATGCGAATAAAAAGGATAAAAAGGCCTCGTTTCGCAGAAGGACTCGGGAAGAGTTAACGTAACTCTTTCGCAATTTACACGTAAACCTTTTGCCACTCCTCGGGAGTTGCCAAGAATTCTAGAGACAATCGAAAGGGAAAGTTGACTCTAGGGAAACTGTAAAAAAGTCCTTGCAACTTCGCTTGCTTAATGTTGGCTAAAAGGGCTAGGCAAAGGGCTGCCTTTGGAAACTAATAAAAAACTTGCGAAAGGATATGCGAATATAATAGAATTATTGACCTTCTGGAACCCATAAACAGTGAATAATGCATCCGAGTAAGTAAAGGAAGTCTCTCAGTCCTGAATAAATGAATTGAACGTCCTTGACTTGAACAAACTAGGAATTCCAAACAGAAATATAAACTGCTATCGTATTTTCTAGATAGATTTAATAGTGAAAAGTATGATTATACAAATTATTTACAAATTCCTAAGCAGATTCCACATTAAGTAGGTAAATAAAATATGTGTATTTATAAAAATATCCTAGCATCAGAAGATCCTATGTTAGTTGGTGGTTTCAAAAGGCTGATGAAGGCCTCTAAAATATTAGTATTATTATATATATTATTATTATTATATTATTATTATTATTTTCAGCTTCAAAATCGAAGTCGAACCACGTATCATTTCATCACTAACCCCAGCGCGTTCCATTTCGCACCTAACTCCGCCACAGATGCCGCCTGCTGCTCACCCACTGTCCACTTTTACCTAATGAGTTGAATTATCGATGTCCGGGCTCAGGCCCAGGCCCAGACACACTGTGTGTGCACATGGCTCCCCTGGTTCCCTCCGAGTCCGAGGCCGAGTGCGACTCCGGTCCCGATCCCGGCTCCGGCTAAGGCTTTCCTTTCGCTGCGTTACCCATAACTGTCACGGGTTTGCGATGCAATGAAAAATGACCAATCAATGTCTCACTTCAATAGACGAGAGCGCAGCGGCGAGGGGAGGCCTCGGTCTCGACCGAGGACGAGGAAGGTCGGGGAGGTGGTGGTGGAAGCGGCCGATGCCCGACCAAAATGTGACATTTTCTCTGGCGAAAAGAGTGACTTTTATAGAAAATCCGGGAGATAGCAGCGGTCGGGGTTGGGGAGATCAAGGCGAGAAATGCAGCTGCTCGAATTTGCACGATTCGTGCTCAATGTTGAATCGTTTGCTTTTCGGCCAAGTTCAGGCAGAATTTATCGGGTGGTTGCAGCGATCAAAGAATCTCATTTATCAGAAATAAATCAAAGGATATTCTATGGAATTTAAAATGAACAAAGTATTTCTGGGACAGTTGAATAACTCACAGAATATATAGTTATGTGAAACATATTTAAAAGTATAAATATGAGATATAATTACACAAGAGAATATTACAAGAGAATATTACAAATATATATTTTTATGATTAATTCCAATTCATATAAAAGCCAAGTTCCAATTTCCCAGTATTAAGTATTATGTGCTAAGATAGTTTATAATTAATACAAAATAATGTATCATTTATACTCCTACTATATATGTAGATACTTAAGAAAGTATGAATTTATAGTAAGTAGTATAGTAAGAATTTTCACGAACGAATTGCCAATAAATCCATATTAAAGTAAATAAAACATTTCTTCATCTAACATTTTATACATTCATACATCATAATACATCATAATAATCATGAAAGATAATATTTCTTTCCTATATCTTTAATCTTTTAAAGAATTTCAGAATCTTTATTAAAATTTTCTAAATAAAAGTCTCCCTAGGTACATCAGATCCCTTTCTACACCCAAGGCTTTGAAATAAAACTCCAAGCGATTTCCTTTGATTTCTCTGCTTTTCTTTATATTTAAATAAATAAGAATATAATACAGTCTTAACTTAACTACAACTATCTGTACAAGATCAGTCTCCAAGTCTTCTGGCCTCAGCCTCCCAGTGAGTGTTTTGGGTTTGTGTTTGGCCGCAGCTAATCGATCGCTGAGAACCCATCATGGCCAGCCACTGGGTTCCGGTTCCGCTCGCAGCAAGGAGCCTCGCATGCTCTGCTCTGCTCTGCTGGGCAGCTGTCTCTTTCTGTCTCTGTGCACAGGCGCACTCGTCCTGTGCCCAAGGGTCCTGGGCACCGTAGGGAGTGCGCCCTCCACTGTGCGACTCATCGCGCGCAGCTTCGTTCTCGGCTTTTGGCCATTTGCGTGTCACCTACAAATGGTCGAGAGAAGCGCGGCCGTTCGGGTTTCGAGGTGTTCGGTTCGGCTGTGAGCCACCGCGAGGACCTTAGGACCTTAGGGCAGATGGTACAGGTCCTGCTGGTAGCTGCACTGCTGCTGGTACTGCTGCGGGTACGGCTCGTACTGCTGCTGGGCAGCCTGCTGCTGAGGATAATCATTGAGCAGGCCGTAGCTGTGGCCGTGCCCGTGACTGTGACTGTGGCTGTGGCTGTGGCTGTGACCGTGGCTGTAGGCGGGGTAGGAGGGCACGGCGGTCTGGTGATGGTGGTACATGGGCACCGGAGCCGCTCCCGCCGAGCCGGCGGTCGGGGCCTCCAGGGGCGGCAGCAGCGCCGAGTAGCCGCAGTGCTCCGGGGAGCTCTCCAGCGTGCGGTCCTTCTTGGACTTCATCCGCCGGTTCTGGAACCAGATCTTGATCTGGCGCTCGCTCAGGCTCAGGGCGTTGGCGATGTCGATGCGGCGGCGGCGGGTGATGTACCGGTTGAAGTGGAACTCCTTCTCGAGCTCCAGGGTCTGGTAGCGGGTGTATGTCTGGCGGGTGCGCTTGGAGTCCTTGCAATCTGGAAGTGACAGAGGAGTGGGAAGAGATGGGTTAGTTACTTGTATCTTGTTTTAAATATGAAATATAGGTCAGGAGAAAGCCTCTCTCTTTTAGGGGTTGCAGTATGAGTATAGAGGGAAGGATGCCTACCTGATGCCAAGGTCTCCTCGATGTGCGACCAATTGAAATCGGCCGATCCGCTCGGGGCTGTCACAATCCGATGATTGATCTCCTGGCCGGCGGATGGCGGGGACTTCTGCCCCGGCGACTGCGGCGGTGTGCTGAGGCCCTCGACGGGCGGCAGGGAGGTGGGCGTGGTCGACGGCGGGGTGGCGAAGTCGCCATTCTTCAGCTTCTGGCCCTGCGACTGCGACTGCGGCGAGTAGACGTCCAAGTAGTCGACGTCCTCGGAGGCGCTGGGCGTGGGCGCCGCCACGTACTCCTGCTCGTAGGATGGGGCGGGACTGGCGGCGGCCTTGGAGAGGGCGGCGGGCGAGGGCTTCTTCACCTGCTCGACGGTGGTGTAGAAGTAGTCGGGCGTGTACTTCAGCTTCTTCACGGGATTCGTGAGCAGGGCCCGTAGAGTGCTGGGCCGCTCCTCGACGGCGGCGATGATGGAGGCGGCGTCCTCCTCGGCCTTGCGCTTGGCGGCCTTGGGCGGCGGGGTGGTGGGCTGCGGCGCCTGGGCGGCCGCCTGCTCCTGGCCGTTGTAGTAGTAGCAGCTGTCCGCTGTAGTGTAGCTCTCCTGGGAGTAGTAGCCCTGGTAGCCCTGGTAGCTGGCGGAGGAGTTGACCTGGGCCTGGTAGTAGCCGCCGCCGGCCGCGTTGTCGTAGTAGGTGGGCGGCAGGCTGTGGGGGTGGTACATGTTCATGTTGTACATGTTCATGTTGTCGGCGTAGCTGTAGTGGCTCTGGCTGTTGGTGGTGGCCATCGGATCTCGAATCTGTGTCTGCGCTTGGTTGTGACTCTGCGATGTGCACGCAACGCTGCTGGGATTGCGAATGAGCTGGTCCTGCGGCAGATCCTGCATATATAGCAAAACCCGGGGCACGGCACACGCTCGTCGTCATAGCGCATAAATATCCCTGCGCAGGACACTTTGCCGCCCGCTGCTCGGCGAACCACCCCTCCCGGCGAACGTCCTTGCCGGCGCAGGGAGGGGAAGTTATCCGAGGTCCTGGCAAACTATCCGTTCGAGGCCTACCTGCTGCGCTGCTTATTACCTACCCATCGCGCCCATTATCATCGCGAGTTATCCGCCGGGCACTTCCCCTCCGCGGCGGCCTTGAGACGCTGCTTTGGTAATTACAGCCATGAGGTGCCTGCCTATGAGGTGCGGAGAGCGAGAGAGCAAATGAGCGGAGAGCCCGTCTCCCTCTAATTGCAATAATCATAAAGACATAAAAAGGATCTGAGGACTGTAAACTGTAAACTGCAAACTGTTGCTGTTGCTGCAGAATGTCCCGGCGACAAAAGGCTTTTTCCCGGGCCCGTTTATGGTTCCCTAAAAATTTCTCTGGATTTTGCCAGCCATGACTGGCTGCCAGTTGTTCCCGGAATCCTTCGCCGCGGCCCTTTCCCCCTGAATCTATTCCGCGGCTCTGGGTGGCCAAAGGATAACATTGCGTCCGATCTGCGTCCCAGGCTGCGACTGCGCGTGGCCGAGGGTCGCGTGTTTGCGCTTTTTGTTTGTCCTCGCGACCAGTAAGGCAAGTGCGCAACTCCTTGTCCAACTCACTCCTCACAGTGCCAGCTATTTGCCGAGGATCCTCCCTGCCTCCTCGACCTCCTGACAGCTCCTGACGGCCCAAGGAGGCAGCAGTCGCTCTCGCCCACGATTTGGGCCAACACAACCGATTTAAGTCAATGAAACAACTCCTAAGCTACATTAATTATGTTTTTGAACTTTAAAATATAAAAAAAATATATTAAAAAAAATTATATATAAAATAAATATATACATACAAAATTTAATATAACCTTGTTCCAAACATAAAGAGTTCAAGTGATATTATCATTTTAGTCAGAGTAACGCAGCCGAGTCGATCTAGCCATGTCTGTCTGTCATTCTGTTTGTATGCCATTGCATCCTAGATGAATCCTTCCAAGTAGTCTTCTCTTTTTAACAGGTAGAATATATATCGGAACGTACCAGATCGGACGACTATATCATATAACTGCCACAGAAAGGAACTGTACAAATTTCGGCTTCCCGAAGTTACTTAAAACTTATATTCAATGAAAAACATATTACTAGTTTTAAAGGCTAACTGCTCTCTAAGAACTATATGATGGTTTTGTACAATTATACCTAAAAATTATACCTCAACATCTGTGATTTACACAAAAAATAAACATCTCTAATATAGAAAAGTAGTGAAACTACCTATTAAGCAGTCTTCGACAGACCGAACTTTACTACTTCCTTTCGGTAGTTGTAGTAATATGTAATATATAGTATATATATAGTAATATGTGGTAAAGTTATATACAGTATGGTGAAAAATGTCTCCTGCAAGGAGTAAGAATCTAGCGAACAAAATAATAATACTCTGCAGGGGTATTAGAAGGGATTCTTATATACAATATACAATTTAATAAATACGTTTCTATTAATATGTTCGGATATCTTCGCTCACTCCCGAGAGTATCCAGTATTTACATAGAGCCAGAAATCCGCTCAGCTAAATTGACTGCTAAAAAAGCAATTGATTCAGCCCACTTTCTGTGTTTACACGACTTTCTGATCGGCTTACGCGGCCGGGGAACTCTATCGGATCAGCCACCCCCGTTGCACACCCCTAACATATCGATAGTTGTGGCATATGTGTGCAGTTTGTGCATGTGCGAGTCCTACCCCTACTCCACCCCGGCCCATCCCCATGTCCTGGCAGCATCCATTGTTGCTCGAAATTTATGGCGTTTTTCAGTTTGACAGAAGACAGTCCGCCCGACTGCAGTCCGCTCTCCCCGATGTCCTCTGATTGTTCAATTGCCAGCGGCCTCATAGCCTTTCTGGCTTTTTGGTTTTAGAGTAAATTTAGCAATCAGTTGGCCAGGTGGAGGGGGAACTGAAACTCAATACATGGGCAAGAAGAGCCCTAAAATTATATTCACTCAATATCAAACATCCTAGAAGCGAATCCTTACTTCTATAGACTATAATAATAAATAATAATGTAATAAATGTTATAAATAAACTCATCTCGACCGACTCCATAAGACAATAATGTTATCAAGTAGGTTGAGTTAAATTTATTAGATTGTTTTCTGTTTATTTTCACTACTTAAATTTAGAAGTTTAACAACTAACAACCTTCTGTAAATAATGTATTATTTTTTAGCATATATGAGAGAACTATAATTTAGTTCTGAAAATTTAGAAAAATAAAGGAAAGGTATAACTTTATAATTTTCGTTTTTAAAATGATATGTTACCAGGGGCAATGTAAAAGGAATATTTTAAAGTGGCAATAAAAATCAAAGGCTTTACCAACAATTATTTAATTTTGATTAAATTTTATTGTGCGCCTTAGTGCCAGAAGTCCTCTAACTTTGTCACTTACGGCCAATTGGCTTCTATCAATGTGTCGGTGGCGATTAACCCTAAAGCGGCACATGGCCATAAACCACTCTGCCGCGCAAGGAACTCAGCAGGCTCGGCGGCCAGGACCCGGGCAACTTTAATTGAGTTGTAAGGCCCACATGCGAGTGTCCGACCACAACACACCCCAAGCTCGATTGCGAATCCGAGCCCAGACCCAGACCCAGACCCAGACCCAAATCCAGACCCAGAGCGGAGTGCGCATCCGTATCTCAGGCCGAGAGAACTCGTGCGTTTTTATTGTCGAATTAATAAATTACCTTGACAGTGAATCGGGCCATCCCATTGTGCCCGAGTGGCTGCAGTCCCCTGTCCCTCATGTCCTGCGAACCCCTGCCCCTCGCCGGCCTCAGTTCCTCCTTCCTGCCTTCCTTTCGCTGACGCCGTTGCACATTTTGGCACTTCCACGAGGGTTACCCAGGCGATATCATCTATACGGCTATATAGTCGGTGGCGCGGTGGGTCGGCCCGTCGCCGATTGATAAATGCTCGGGAAGGTAGGACAGGCACGCGCCTGGAGGAGGCGAATGTGTTAATTCCCAGCCCTCACTGGCTTTGGCTGGAGTTGCAGTTGCAGGAGCATCATTATTTTCCTCAGGAGCAGCATCATCAGCTGCCGTTCACGCTGGTCAAGCGAGGCCAGAGTGTCCAACATCATTAGGACACGAAGTGAAACTAAACTGAATCTCGGGAACCATCATGCGGACTACGATATGAGAATAATGATCCCATAATTATTATCAGTGCATTAATATTGACTCTTCACTGGAATGTAAAGCAAAGCTTATACTCCGTATCTATTAATATTTAAATTGTTGAATAAGTTGAAGAAATTGACGTGGATATCGATATGAGAATAATGATCCCATAGTTGTTACCAGTACATCAATAATAAGTCTTCACTGGAATGTAAAGCAAAAGTTTCTAGTTCGTATCTATTAATATTTAAATTGTTGAATAAATTGAAGAAATTGAAGTGGACTTCGATATGAGAATAATGATCCCATAGTTGTTACCAGAGCATCAATAATAAGTCTTCACTGGAATGTAAAGCAAAGCTTCTACTCCGTATCTATTAATATTTAAATTGTTGAATTAGATGAAGAAATTGTAGTAAACTCATAATTCTAAAAAGATCTTGGTGTTCAGATATATCTGTCGTTTACTTGGCATACAACTTGCTGTGATATTAACAGACAAGGCATTTGACATATTGATATTTTAATTGAACTCTTACATTTCAAATAAAGCGAATTAGGTTTTTCTAGAATATGTAAAATTCAGAGGCATCCTCTATAGGCATCCACAAGTCATGTGGAAAGTCAAATTCATTGGTTTACTCAGTAATGGAGTATTGCTTTCCTTAATTGGCTTATGGATGGGCAAACCTGCTGCTCCAAACTCATTTATATTTGATACTTCAAAAGACTTCTATCTGGAACTACACATGGTCGATTGAAATGGCCAAAAGCACCCGCCAACCCGCCAAAGCCCCAGTGGGGCATTACATAAGATATAGCATCGGATACTCCAGTTTCAGTTGGACCGGACTGTGTTTATTTTCATAGCTTGGGTGGAACTGCGATGGTCCCACGCTGGGGCTGGTTTCCTTTGAAGTCGTGGCTGATCTTCCCGGGGGATGGCTCATTATAGAGAGCTGCTGAGGATCTGGGATGGGGCGATAAAAGCCATCGAGGAGATAGCACTCATTATCAGAGTGAAACGCGCTGCCTGCTGCGCATAAAATGGTAAAGGGCCGAGAAAAATTATCAACAAACCAAACAAACAACTGGCGAGTGGTGTAAGCCCCGTACTACTCCGATATGGTACGTCTATATATAGTATCAGCGTCAATCCGTCTAACACGGGTCCGGGGATCCCAGCGTGGGGTTCTGCGGCTCGGATCGCAGGCCATCAATTTGATTGCCTCAATCGGCGGCTAATTAGTGAGCGATGCTCGAGAATTATTCAAAATTTCGGTGTGCGCGATGCGATTTGTTTGATTTAACAATCAAACTGCACACGGATCGAGTCGGATTGAGTCGCTAGCCCTCCGGCGGGCAAGTCAATCGCCAGATGCCGGACCGTAGATGAAGTAATCTCCAGATCCTCGAGTCTATATTGCCTTTAGGAGCGGAGAGAAAGCCAGACAGGACATATTCCCTCGACGACCTTGGGTCGGAGGCCCACCTCGGAGGCGACTCCTCTCGAGGTCAGGCTGTCCTTGGACTCGGCACCAATCAAAGTCAAGGATGCCGCGACGCTGTGTTCCTTTTCAGTTCCTCAATGTTTTGTACAAATATTTTTCCAATGCGTCACGCGTCGCCTGTGTCCTTGGCTTCTGTTCGAGGTCCTGTGTCCCATATTTGCCGAGCTCAATGCCAACTGCCTGCGCTGCCTGCGCTGTCTTCGCGCTCTGTTGTGTTGACATCGGAGACATCAGGATCAGGCTATAATTGCTCCTGTCACACTTATTCGCATTGTCCCGCTGCTCTTCAATAGCGATGATGACCTCGTAAGCTGAATGAAATGGGAATTATGCATCGCAATGGGCTTGTTTATGGCCCTGCGATATAAATTTCGAATTGTCCAAGGGCCTAGTTAACACCTTCTGTGTCAGCCGCTCCAACTGAGTCCTCTATGGTTGATGGATCGCCCTTAGAGCTGCAAATTGAGTTAGCTTAGATAACCTCTCTCTAATTGTATAATTATGTCAGTCTTAAATACTTAAATATATTAGTTTACTGGTTGGTTAGTTGCATAAAACGAAAAATTATTTGACATCTTTTACTGACTGTTTCTTACTTAATTTATCCAAATAATATACCTTCATAGTTTCTACACCCTTGAATGTAATGCACAAATAATTTCTAAATTGAAAAGTAGTTAAAATTTCTCTGCTTAAAATCTTTGATAATATTAAGAGTCATTAATTATTATTAATTATATTGAAATATTCAGATATTTTTATTCTTGACCTTAATTATCAGAATAATATCTACCGGGGTGGTACAGAAATCACCATCGTTTTGAAAACACTTGAAAGGTGTCTTAAAGTATGCTATAAAATTTGTCATTGAAAAAAGAAACCCAATTTGTCCTGAATTTGGTGCCTGGAACATTTTGTTGCTTACTTTTATACACCGCTTAAAGTGGTTTCAAAACTCTAGAGATTTCCTTGGCAGCTCTGCGTAGTTTCTGTTTGCTTGAAATACATATGTACATAGGCTTTACAATATTTATTTAATTAATATGGGCTTGAAGCCGACATCCCTTGCTGACCTGGAATACTTATAATTGCAGGAGATTTTCTTCCTTAAGGCAACACAATCTTTTAACCGAAATTATAACAAATAAATTATAAATTATAACGAAATATAACATATATATTAACCTCTGCCTGAATACAACATCAATTATGGTTTGTACCTATGGTTAAAGGCTAAGGTTAATCAGAGACAACAACTGAATTACAACTTAATGCGGCCGAAGTGCAGACATTTAGCAGAATTATTTCATAGCCATGCCAGATCCGAGGCGTAACTGTGTCAGCATTGGACATCGTGGGATATCAACAGCTAATAAGGACGAGTCCATTAACAATGATTGGGACGGAGGCCTCCGGGGAGTTCGGCGTAGGTCGTCAGGACGATTCCGCTGACGAGTCGTACGCCGGGGAATCGAAGGCGCGCGCGCTCCTCGGAATTCGGCGAATTCGCTGATGGCATTGGACGGGCTGGGCAGAAATCTCAGGACTCGGTGTCCTCGTTGCAGGACTGGCCGGGCAGAGCGGAGGAGAGAGAGGAGAGCGAGGCACGGCGGCCCCCTGCGGCCTGTTTTATAGTTTTATGATGTGCCAATAATATTTCCGCCTTGGAAACCAATTGCGCTGCTCGTCGGCGAAGGATACGCGGGCAATTAAGACGCTTAAGGACCCATGACACGGTGCATTTACCATCCATAAACAGACTCAGCTCGGCCAAGTCGAGTCGCGCGAGCCTCGTCCTCGATTCCGTGCTCGGTTCCCTCCTGCCTCTCGGCCTCGTCCTTCAACAGGACATCATTCTAATGCGCGACACACGCGTCCGCCCGTCTCAGGTAGGCCTTGATTCGTCCGTGGAAATCAGAGAGATCAGAGGTGGAACTGGCTGGTTCGAGGGCGGGGGTGTTGGAAGGGATTTTAGCTCTGTTTACCCAAAACATACTTTCCTCCAGCTAACGCCCCCGTCTCGCTGGAAATTGAGCTGTAATGACAGTTCGAGTTAAGTAAAGAGTTTGTCCGTGAATTACGGTGCTCGAGTGCTGAGTGTTGGTCGCACATTCCTGGCTAGTTCATTCTCGAAATGCTTCAATGGAAATGGGACAGAAATCTGAACAATTACTAAACTTACAATAGCAACAATTCTCTTTTTTGACATTGCTAAACTGTAATTTCAATTTAATTAAACTGTTTTGAAGGTGTTACAATTTTATTCGGAAGTCTTTTCCATATACTTACTGACCTTACGATATAAATACACATATACTCCTGATCAGCATTAACAGCCGAGCCCATTTGTCCGTCCGTCTGTCCGTCTGTCTCTCAGAAAGTCTGTATGTTTACACGTAAACTAGTCTCTCAGTTTTAGAGCCGAAATAGAATGAAACTTTGTAGATAGTCTTCCTTCTATTGCAGGTAGTATTTAAGTGGGAACAAGCCAGATCGAAGGACTATATCATAGAGCTCTCATAGGAACGATTGGGA
The DNA here is from genome assembly GCA_008042775.1 of Drosophila pectinifera. NCBI lineage: Eukaryota > Metazoa > Arthropoda > Insecta > Diptera > Drosophilidae > Drosophila > Drosophila pectinifera. Next base: position 17,076 of record VNKC01005230.1, read on the forward strand.
AATAGATATATATAAGACGTTTTTGTTTCCATCTAGAGCCTGAGCTATGGTCATTTATTATTATTTATAAATATCGGAATAGGAAAATAATAGGAAAGTCTGTCTAATTTTGTTATTTTGCAACATATAGCTACATAACTCGAAGTATACATAATTATCTATTACGCTTTGAAAAATAAAAATTGAATTTTATCAATATCGGATGTCTATATTATATAGTAGCCAAAGGAGCAATCGGTAAATTTATGATAATCTGCAAAAATATAACATATTTTGACCAAAATCTGCCTATTATGTTACTACGTAGCTCGAGACTTAGCAGAGAACAGAGAATACAAATAAAATGTAATATAAAATAAATAAATATATAAATAATAAATAAAAATTTGTATATAACAAAAGAAACATTTAGTCTAGTAGTCCAGTATTTATTTCTTTTTTTCTTGGCAATATTTTTTACCTGTTTTTTTAAATTATTACATAGTCAATGATTAAATATTTAAATAACTGCCTTAATTCATTTCATTTTAATTTAATTTTATTTCTTAAATATATTAAAAAAAATATTTTTTACCTATTTTTTTAATTATTACATAGTCAATTATCAAAGATTTCAATAACTGGCTTAATTCATTTAATTTTAATTTAATTTAATTTAAAAAAAATATATTTTTTAAGAGAATGTGAATGAATGAGAATATCTTAAAGGATTTATTTTGATAAATTTATATTTGGATACATTTTGTTTGAATATTTTACAAATACTTTTATTTCAAGTAAGGCATACCTATCTAAAAATAAAAGCCAAAAGGTATTTTAATCAGTCGCTTTCCTTCCGCGAAACTGATTTTCCGTTTCCCGATTGCAGAATCCGCAACGGCAGAACCTTTTCGAAACTCTTACAAAACATCAATAGATTGGAAATTCGGGGAACTTCTCGCCATTTTTGGGAGTCGTAAAAACGATAGACTTACTTGAAAACGGCTAAAGAAAGTGTGTGGCGAAAATTAGGTCAGTTTTTAGGAAACATTTCCCGGCGAAAAACAATGCGGAGTGCAATTTAAATTAGAGCAGCGGATGAGCGGCGACTCTGGACTGTGGACGGGCACGATGCCGGAGCCGGAACGGTGCGCCTAATCCCAGGGATTACAGGATCGTTGTCGAATATTGTGTAAGAGGTGAAGGCGACGTTTATTGAGCCACCTTCAGCCTTCCCGGCTCGTGGGCGGTGCCCGGGTGAGGGCAGGGACAATGCCGGCAGGACAATGCTAACTAGAGCAGTTCCCAGTTAAACACAAATTTGCCTTTATTATGCAAGCCCATCCGTTGCATAGACTTGCATAACCCGGCGCGTCCTTGGGCTGGCTTAATTCGCAGGACGCGCTCTCGGCCGGCAACCTGACCCTGCTACAGTTCGGAGGCTACCAAACGAGGCCTACTCCGGGAGGGAACTCGAGCAGGACGCAGCCTCAATAAAGTTTTATTGGGACCGAGGAGTCGTAAAGCGATAAAATCATAAATTCGTGTAAAAACTTTTGTGCGTCGCGCATTTTAAATGGAAATTGAGGCCAGGACCAGAGAGCGAGGCCAGGACTCGGAGAAATCCTGCAGATACGGCGGCAAAAAATTGTGTCGCGACCCAAAAAAATGCTCGCATTTTTTAACAATGGCCAAAATGCGAGATATACAAAGCGGATTCGGCTAAAACGTTTTTACGGCGCACCGTCTTTTTTATTGTCCCGCGTATTCCAGTTTCCATTTTTTCCTCCTCGAAACAGAGAATTTCTCGAAACCAAACTAGAACTGAGGCACATTTTTTGTGTGCTTTATTTTTTCTAGTTCACGGGAGTATTTTACAACGATTTTTAGCGGAACTGACTTTATGACAGTCAAGGCCGGGACTCTGGGCCAGGTTCCGGAGAGCGGAGATCGGAGCTCGGAGATCGCTGAAACTGTCACAATTTTTTGTTTATGTTCCCGGGAAGACAGCCACAAAGGCCTCAAGCGGCGTAGATAACTTGACAACCTTAGGAATATAATGGCTACGGACAGTCAACACCCGATGGGAGTCCTTAAATTAGATGTAGAGCACAGGGATTTCTATTAACTATACACTGACGACTATTTAGCTAGATCAAAATACTGTGAAATAGGCTGAGATGATATTTGGGGGAATGGGTTTGAGCCCAGAAAGCCGAGTAATACTTTATCGAACCCATTAATCCGACCGAAAATGGGAAAGCTGAAGTCACCAGGCGACAGCCAAATGTGGGGAAAGCCCTCGCGAGCAAACTTTTATGATTATAAACAAAATGCCAAAAGTGTATAACTTTTTCAACTTTCTGATGGCAAGATAAGTGTTGCTATCATTATTTGTTGCCAGTCTCTGCGGCTGCACATTGCGGCCTCGGCCAAATGTGGCTGCAATTAAAAACTGTTACGCCTCATGCTAATCAGCCCGGGAAGTGTCCGGGCCAAGACGGGGAGACGGGCCAAGACGGGGAGCCGAAGGCCAATCCCTTCCCCAGTAAGGCAACCAACCGGCGAACCGACTCCGACTCCGACTCCGAACTCAACTCCAACCTCGCCGGAGGAACATGGCGAGAGAAAGAATTCATTATTTCAGTTTTAATTGCTTTTTTCATACTTTCGAAATTTCCAGCGCCAGGCCGGGTCCCCGGCCTCCGCCTCTCCGCGGATTTTTGCATGTTCGGGCCACATCTTTCACAACCAACAACTGTTTACAAGAAATTCAATTATGACTTTTAATAACCGACAGCTCGGGTCAAAAAAAGCGCTTAGCTCGAAATGACGGCAAGTTGCATGTGACGCTTAACGGTGGCAAGAGAATGATATTTATTTAAGGGCGGAGTCCCGCCCATAAAGTGGGTTTGTTCTGGGAATGTCCACGAGCCACGGCTGCAGCCGTTCAGACTGATTCAAGCCATCATTCAGCAAAAGCAAAGAGCATTTGAATCGGGGGATATTATGTTATTCTTAATGAGAGCCCAAGGCACAAATATATAGCACAAATACTTGATTGCAAAATGTAATTTACGGGCACTACCATTAAATAGTCTATACACTCAGAGGAGTATGACAAGTGAAACAAATTACTATATATACTATCCGTATAATAGCACAAGGACTAAAGGAATTGTTCTTAAATATAAATGAGTGCCTTGTGAAAGTTTCTTAAGTGATTTGACATCATTAAAAACTTGTGTTCAATAATAAATGTTTCTAGGAATTTAAGTATTCGGTTAACAGATTCGAGTTTCTAAAGAAATGTATAATTTACCTATTGATATAATAAGGATATTATATATATATATATATAACTAAGGTAAGCTAAGGTACTCTATAATAATGTTATTAATTCCTTATTTAAATAAAATCAAAGTCCGAGAGCCGAAAATTGTGTTGAATTATAAATGTTTCCAGGAATTTAAGTATTCGGTTAACAGATTCGAGTTTCTACCGAAATGTATTATTTACCTATTGATATAATAAGGATATTAAACAAATTCCGCTTCAGATATGGACTAAGGTAAGCTAAGGTATTCTAATATAATGTTATTAATACCTTATTTAAATAAAATCAAAGCCCGAAAGCCGAAACTTATGTTCAATTATAAATGTTTCCAGGAATTTAAGTATTCGGTTAAAAGATTTGAGTTTCTAAGGATTATAAGGATATTAAACAAACTCCGGTTCAGATATGGATAGTGAGAAGTGTAATCGCCACTGCTATTCTAATATTCTAATATAATGTTATTAATTCCTTATTTAAATAAAATCAAAGTCCGAGAGCCGAAAATTGTGTTGAATTATAAATGTTTCCAGGAACTTAAGTATTCGGTTAACAGATTCGAGTTTCTACCGAAATGTATTATTTACCTATTGATATAATAAGGATATTAAACAAATTCCGCTTCAGATATGGACTAAGGTAAGCTAAGGTACTCTATTATAATTTTATTAATTCCTTATTTAAGTAAAATCAAAGTCCGAGAGCCGAGTACATCCAAAGGAGAGCTGAGGCTAAACCCCATTTGACCCATTTTCCACAGCTCGTGTTGCATCAGCCTAATGTGTGTGCCAAGGTGTTTTCGGGCCTCGGCTTGTGCGCCTATGTGAGTGCCGGGTCATTAATTTTGATCAAGCCCAAATATGTGTCAGTCAGTCAGTGAGCGAATCGCACACAGAATTTCCATTTTCAGACGCACACGAGTTCTGCCCGAGCATGTATTCAAATTAGGCAAGGCGCCAACCGCCCCTGCCCCTGCCCCCAAAACAAACCCTAATTCTGAGCAGGAGAGTCGATGGCCCCAGCTTACAGGGCGAAGGAGGTGGAAAATCCGAAGGGGAGGGGGGGGGCTGGAAAATCTGAGGAGGAGGTGGATGCGCGGGCCGGGCTTCCCTGCACATGTGCCCGCGGGTGCGGAGGAATTTTCTAATTTATTTTTTAGCAGCCGTCCAAGGCTCTTGGTGCTGTGTGCGCTTCACGTTTCAAGTTCGCCAAAACAAATTGTTAATGGAAACTCACGCGTTCGGAATTATTGATTTTCTGCCGGCGGAGGCTGTCGGCTGAAAACTTTCTCCCTTTCGCACACAATTGACATTTGAATTGTACAAATTTGACGTGAATGAGACGATTAATGGCCAAGGTCGGTGTTCGATTTGACAGCTCTGAAGGGGAGCTCTCGGGAGCTCTTGAAACATTTAAGCAGCATTTAAGATGGGGTTCTGCAACTTTAAGGGTTTTCATTCAGATTTTCTGGTAAAACTACCTTAAAGCGCCACCTATGGTCAGGAGTGTGAGGGTCAAGGAAGGATAATGAATTTCCAGTTGGAATGGAATTCAAGTATCGATCCTTATCCGCCTGATTGGAAACAACCTTCCATACATTCTACGGATACATTTTTTCGAAAGTAAATATGTCGTTAGTTTTGGCCGGACACAAACCCTCTCCCCTTGGATGGCAAAGCAGTGCAGAGAGCACTGCTTGCTGATGTCCTTACTGCAATAAATGTTGCGAGTGCAATGTTGCTAAGGCAGCTGCAGTCATCGCAGCATTTGTTGAGAACCAAACATGTTGAGGATTCGAGTAAACAACTTTCCTTTTGCAATATCACATCGCTCTTAGAATTTAAATAAGCCTATTCAATTTGTTTTCTTACTTAAGTTTAAAAATATACAAAATAGTTTCTTTATTAAACAAAACATAAGTATAAAGAATTGATTACTAAAAATATAAATTGAAGAAACACCTAGGAAATGTCTTTTTAATGCTATTCTATGCTGTTCCTTAATTTGGTATTATTGACACATAGAACTAAACGCATTGATACCTTTTCTCTCCTATATAGTTAATTACATATTATGAAAATTATTGTGGTAGATAAATAGTTACATTGTATTTTTAATATACATATATATATATATATAAATTGCATTCGAAGTGTTTTAGAAAAACGAGAACAGAAAATTACTTCTTATATTACATAACAATTACAACTTCAATAGTTGAAAATTTATTTGTGCTGCAAATATCGGATCTAAAAAATGTATTAACAATAATTTTTTCAACCAAAACTTTGTGAGGCTTTTCGGTACTGTTCGTTCCTTTGGAATTATTGACACATGGAATTACACGCATTGATACCTTTTCTCTTTTACATAGTAACATCCAAATTAAGATTATTATAAATGTAAATAAATAAATATAATATATAGTTAATAAATATATATATAAATAATAACATTCAAAGTGTTTTAGAAAGAGAAAAAAGTAATTTCCTTCTTATATTACAATACAATTACAATTTTAATAGCTCAAAATATTTTTGTATTATAGCTTGTCTAAAAATATATATTAACAATAATTTTTCAAAGTTAGACCAGTACTTTGTGAGGCATGAAGAATATGGCGTGTCAGATATGAATTTGTTAATTTAGACTAGATCTCGAGAAGTTAGCAACATTTTGCTATATGAGTTTGTAACGAAATGTTAACTACTTAGAAATAACAGGCTTTATTACGACTATACTTTAATTATATACAGAAATACTTTATTCTGGCTTAAAGCATAAAACTTTAATAATTCCTTAAGCACATATACCTTTAAGTCTCAACCTGTTTCTAGTCATCATTTCCAGTTCCGCCGTTGCAGGATTAACTTGAAACCGTGACGAAAGTGTCGCATTTGCGAGTCCTGCCCGCTGCTGCAATCCTTCTGGGCCTGTAATGTGGCCTTGATGAGGTGGGCCAAGCTAATTAGCGCGGCGCTGATTAGCTGCGACAGCAGGAGGCAGGATGTAGAGCAAAAGGACACAATCTAGACACATGTATCCTTGTGCTGCGCACAAGTGAATGCCCGCATTGTTCACACGCATACTGTGGGCGAAAAAGGACGAAAGGCTGGGAATTGGAATTGGCATGGAAGGATTCGATGGCGGCGCGCCGCAGGACGATAATGAACACAAATGAGCCTCGGTATCGGAATCGGGCGAAAGGAGTTTCGGGTAAGAAATTGGCAAGCATTTGCCAATTTCTACAACTGGAACATGTCGAACAATGCCGAAGGACCTGTTGGAAGGACATCGCGCTGAGGGCCCGACCTTGGAGCAGGATTTCAAGAGCAGCCAGTCAGCCGGGCATTTATAGAATTATTTGTTTTCTTCCCTTTTTTCGCTGCGTATCTTTTGTTGCAATCTGATTGATTGCTGTCAGGACTCTAGCTGGGAACGAGTCCTAGGGGCTGCCGGGGAACGAGCAGCTGCCAGTTATCCTGCGGCGGCCATTTTTAAATTTCCTCACCAATTTTCGCACTCAGTTTAAAGGCACTTTAAAGTATCTCATAGATCCGTGGCAACTTTCGCCGCTGTCCTGGCGAATTAATCATCCCATAAGTACGCAGCTTGTGGCTAAGGACATGCGCAACAGTCCCCTCCCCCCGACTCCCCTGCCTCGCAGGACCTCCGCCCCCCAAAATCATCTCTTCCTGCAGCAGCTGCGGCCAAAGCGAGAGCAATATACAGTTAAAGCTCTCGGCCTGCGGAAAAAAGCTTCGTTATCTGGCTGGCTGGCAAATGTGTCCTTATGGCCCTCGTGTACATATATTTTCGGCGATGCCGAGTGCGTGTGTGTGTGTATAAAAATTCAATCAAAATGGCGTTTGCCCCGCGCTGGATGGTACATTATTTGCTCGGTTTTTGTTGCAATTTTGTGGTTGATTTATTTGTTTATTCCCGGAAGAAGGCCTTCTGTTTATATTCAATATTTTGAGTTTTACATTTTGGTAGAAAATATTGCAGAGAATTTGGGTTTATTTTGGCATATTTATGTAAGTCAGCAAGCGGAAGCTGATAGCTTGTTTTGGTTTTTAGTTAATTTCATTCAATTATTTTATTTCAATTATTTATCTGTAAATCAAAGTCGATAAATGGTGACCCAATGCTCAAGTAAAGGAACTCCTGCTGCTGCTAACTGCTATCCTAGGCTTGTGCCTTGGTTTTAGCTCTGCACCTTTCTCACATCCTATTTAAAGTCTCGTTCCTGGCTCCAGCTCCTTGCTCCTGCCCCGAGCTCATCGCTTAAGCTCAGCTGTTGTCTTCTCCTAATGACCTCCAGCCCGCGGAACCACTTCACCCAGTCTGGAGGCCCCGTACTTCTCCCGGCGCTAACATCTCCGGCAGCCATCTTGTTCAACTAAGTAGCTCATGTCTGACAGCTGAGCAACGTTTGTCATAATCAAATGTGAATGGACTGACACTGACACTGAGGCTCCTAGGACCGAGGACTGGAACTCGAGACTGAAGGCTGAAAACTGGAGACTGAAGGCTGAAGGCTAGAGACTGAAGACTTAAAACTGGTAGCTGCCAAAAAGCAGGGAATGGAAATTAATTTAAATCGGCCTTTAATGTAAGGGCATCTCTCAATGCATCGCCGCCTGCAGGAGAGCTCCCTCTGCCCCAGATACCGCTCATATCCCGACTAACACCGACTTGTGCTGGCCCCAAATGGAGGGTATTTATCAACTGCTCGTAGACACGGACTACCCGTCCCCCAACCTACTCCGAAAACCCCCATTTCCATTACGGATGCGTGAAGAACTCAAATGGCAAGGTATTAACGAATTGTCGTGAGCTTGGCCAGGGGAGGGGATCCATTTTTCTCGGATCGTTTAATTGGAAACTGTTGCTGTTGCAGTCTAGTTGGTGCACGGAGAAAGATTGCTGCCGTATTAGTTTAATCAGAATTCTTAAATGTTTTGCTACGAACTTAATCCCCACTTACTGAATATTGTCTGGGTCGTGTCTGTAACCAATTACTTTAAATCCAACTCGGCATGTTTTAATATGAATACAAATTGTTTCTTTGCTCGCATTGCAACGCTTTTAACAAGATTGTTAAAGCTAACTATTACAAATGATTTTTCCTGGCAAACAGTATATGATTATTGTTTAAGGGTCCCTCTTTAAAGAGAAGAAAGTGCTTAAATTAGCTCCATCTATTTCTCTGTTCTGAACCATATAAACCAATAAGTAATAAATGAAAACCCCATTCTTTTCTCCTTGTGCAGTTCTATGCCCACATTTAATTTGAAAATTCCTATTTCGCGTTAAGCGCTGTTTTTGTTAACTAAAAACAAACTACAAACGCTGCTGATTGTTTCATATTAAAAACTGAGCGAGTGTGTGTCCGCGGCAGCAACTGCAACATCGCAGGGAGCTGCATGCAAGCGATGATGAAAAATCGCCTGCAACATGTTGGATGCTGCCGAGGGGACCCTCCATGGATCTGGAATGGAGTGGAGTGGAGTGGGCTCCAGGCCGGGACGGAGAGGATGGGACTCTGGGAGTCTGGCTCTGACTGCCCGCTGGCATCGCCAACATCAACTCCAATTACAGAAGTACACGCAGGCGTCTCTTTTATGATTTCTTTTTTAGTTTTTCATTTATTTTCCATCTCTTCCTCTTTTTTACATATATTTATTTGATTTTGAGGGCGATGTGCCTGCTCCATAGACGGAAAACATGTGTGTTTGGAATGAATGAACATGTGGCAAAGTCAAATGAGTCCCTGGCAAAGGAATATCAATCGAAATAGGCTCAAGTCCTTGCACAAAGTAAGTACTGTAGTAAGTTATTAAATATCGAAAATATTACTATTACTTAAGATCATTTTGGTATTTTTATTGAAGTTGATTGTTTCTGATTGATCTAAACATTTAGCCTTATCTAAAAACTTAAATACTCTTCTCTAAATACTAATTTCTCGGAATCGATTTAAGATTCAAGGAAACTTTTCCATTGTATATTTTTTTCTATATTTTTAATTGCTCATCAAGTAGGAGTGGATTTTGTCTGGTTTTTAAACAAAGAATGAAATCTGAGACACCGGTAGCTTAAAGCCTTTTCACTTTTGAATGTTTATAAATAAGGCAGTATGCAAATCATGACTCATTATGAGTGATTGTCTGAAAAGCCAACCCACTAACACTTTAATTCCGAAAATAACCAACCATATCTGAAGATCCATTGGGTGTGTCTTTACAAGACTACGTAGAAGCCATTCGATGATAAAAATAGCTAATCAAGTTTATAAAAAAGCAAACCATCTAATAAATCGAATTCAAATTCAAATGTCGCCGAAATCAAACCACATTTGTTCGGCTCCGAATGTGAACCTGGAATGCTGGTAGCAGGTATGAAATCGACTTTTAATTAAGGCATTTAGCCAAACAAATCAAAATCGTTAAGCCCCGGAAGGCGGATGAATCATAAGAACTTGAACTTGGCTTGGCTCCCAATGAACCCGATCCGAATCCGAGTCCGAGTCCGAAAACAGCAACACCGAGACGGAGACGGAGGCCGGGCCAATAAATTTAAGCTCGGAGACAACTGCCAACGAGCTCGATTTAAAGAGGAATAACTTTAGCAGGGACTTTGCATTTTCGCAGGCGGCCAATAAAAATGGAAATGAACGCGCTGGCGAAACGCTTATAAAATAATAATGCGAAATAATAATGTGCCGGTGATTTAGCGGAAGAGCGCCCCGATTGAATACAAATAAAGTTGGGGACGTGCGGCGGGGTGGCGTCGCCTAATCTGGGATGATTTCGGCCTAATCTGGAGCGTGGAGCGCGGAGTCCGGAGCGTCAACTGAGGACGAGGAGCTGCCGGCGCCTGGCCGCTACCTGTTTTGTCTCGCTTTTCGCTCCTCCGGCCGCCGTTGCGCCGAGGATTTCCCCATTTTCCGGTGGAGCGGTAGAGCTGTGGAGCTGCAGCGCCATAGGCCGGTGGCCGCGGCACCCTCTTTGCATAAATCACGGCGCGGGGCGGAGCCAAGCGGGCGAGCGAGCGGGACGGCAGGCGTTTCGAAAATGCGCACGGGCCGGGCTCTCGCTCGCACCCGCTGCCCGGGCCGGCGGATGATTTACAGTGTTCGAAACGCACACCAGCGCACGGCGCGCAGAAGGGTCGCTTTGTTGCTGTTCGTGGCTCAAACGTGATTCGAACGTGGCGCACTTCAGTCGCCAAGCTGCGCGCTCGGTCTCCTGCAAGAACTAAGCACTGTCAGATACAAGATACAAAGATACGTCCGCGAAGTGTGCGCTCGAAGCAAAAGTTTGGCGATTTCACGGAAAGTTTTTGGCGTCGGCAAGCTGCAATTCCCATTGCAATGGTCTCCTTATAGCGGATACTCCCTCGAATATCTCCTCTTCCAGGGAGAGGAATGCGATTTACCCTCTAAAAATATATTAAAAACCCAAAAGTGCTCACCATCTCGAATAACTAAGATAGATATCTTAAGTGCGCTGCTCTAAGCAAATACAATTCATATGAAAATACGAAATATTAACCAGTGAAGTGTTGCCGAAAAACAAAAAACAAAAAGAAAACTTATATAAAAGCTCCTGCTAACTAGGAACCTGCTATTGGATTTCTTACATCTTCGATTTTTGGTAAGATAAAAACCTGGGTGCCACATAGAATGGATCTCTTTAAAAATGCAAAGGCAGAGACTGAGTATATATTCAGGAATTCAGGAATGTTTTAATAAAGACGTCTCAGCGAGCGATAGGAAAATATATTTTTAAAGGGAATAAATACTCTTAAAAGATTTCCCTTAAACTATAAATTGAATCAAGTTCGAAGTTTAAAGGAAGTAGGACGTTCCTTGTCAGTCTCTAATAAGTGTAAATAAATAGGGACAACGTTCCAAATTTGACAACAAAATTTATAATTTTGGTAACAAAAACACATACAATTTGATTTTTATTTTAAGAGCTTACTGGTTTCTTTTTGCCTGCGTATTTATTTTGGTTTCAAACACGTATAAAACTTTCCATCACGAAAATATAATTAAACGTCCAATTTGTTCGCAACGAATAAGATATTAATTTAATCTATACTACCTGAAAGATTATGTAAAGCGTTGAAAGACTACGCTGGTTTTTAATCATGATGAAAAAGCCTGTCATATTCGACACCTCCAGAGGTTACTCCGATAATCTCTCCCTCGAAAGCACTCCCAAAACAAATCCCGATAAAATCCAGCTTTCGGCCAAATTCGTCTGTGATGGCCAAGAGTTCGGAGTTCGAATGTTTATGGGTTCGAATCGATCTCACACGGACAGTGTCGGTGAGAGCAATAGGAATTCTGCGTGAGACGCAGTTCGAAGACTGTTTCGAACTCGCCGGCGAAGATCCACCGAGCGAGAGCAATAGGAACGGGTTCGGAACTCGGAGAGTGCGGCTTTCGAACTGGCGCTCTTTCGAACTCACACACACGCAGCTGGCGCACACGGACTGTATCCGTGAGATACAATTTGCGGCTACGAATTTCTGGTTTGGCGGTTGATACAAAAACGTTCTCCGCGCCCGCAAAGGTAGCTGTGCGAGCGAGACGGCGAGGGCGATGGCGACGGAGAGCGGAGTGCTGCTGTCTCCCTCGCTCGCTCTTCGAACTACTCGCCTTGCTCTTTTTACGCGATGCACTTGGTATTCGAAAGATATATAGCCCTACTTGCTCGTACTCGCAGATACAATTGGACGCCGCGAGGGGAGTGTGAGTGAGTGAGGCGGCGCGTCCGTGTGTGTGCTGTGCGGGGCTGTGTTGTGTTGTGTGTGTTTTTTATTGATGCTCAGATATTTGAATTATGCCCGAGCAGTCAAAGTGAGACATTGGCGCTTCGAGCACGTATCCGCGGATCCACCGGAATATACACAGCCATAAGTAAAACGCCCAACTAGCGCTGCAACTAAAACAATCCAACGCACAGCTGTGCCGCGCGGACACTGAGATACTCGCACTCCCGACACAAAGACACGCAGATACAAAGACACCCAGATACTCCGATACTCGGATACTCCGATACTCCGATATTGTGCGATAACAGCCAGAGATGGATGGGCAGCAAAGTGCCTGTGCCTGCGTATGTGCCTGCATCGATGCCGCCGTTGATGGACAGTCATAAATTCGGCGTGAAATCCGCGCAGATACTCCTCAGCCTTCCCGCAGATACTTATCGCGTCGCATCCGCATCTGCATCTGCATCTGGGTCTGTGACAAATTGTGCCAGTGCGTGAGTGATATCCCAAAACCGTCCAAATTGCGGCCAATTACCGCCCAAAAGCCTCCGAATAAACACTCGACTTCAGATACAGGTAAAGGCTAGAGCCAAGCCAATTTGCCGCTGCAGGATGCCAGCGGACTGACTCCGCAGATATCCGGAATTTGGCACTGCAATTGTCCCCAGGTCAGGCAATTTCCGCATTCAAATGAAAACCCCAGGCTCGGACAAGTGAATCGGTGATTGTGCAGTGAATACTCGAGCAAACAAGCCCGCACTCACTCGTTCGGAGGTGAATGCCAAACGCCGTCGGCTAGCAGAAACTGTGAGTAAAGCGAGTTTCGAGGCAGGAAAATGAGTCTAGATTGTTGATAAATATATACATATATATATTGCATAGTTTCGGAGATGTTTGCTTTGTTTAAGTTTTTGTTTTTTATTTTACTGTGATGTCTTACTTGTGCTAAAAGTATTCTCTGCAGCAGTTTCAGTTTATTCAAGAGATTATACCAAAGCTGATCTTACAACTTAGTATCTCCTTAATAATAATCACGAATTTGGAACACTTAAATATTAAAGTAAATATATTTTATTTTTATTTCTATTATTTAACTTGTATTTTATGTTTGTTCTCTGAGACGCGGTGATAGTTGCTGAGGCTTTCGGTATTTATTTATTTAAGTATTAAAGACAAACGACTTTAAAGAAAAAGATTTCTAAGTATCTATTAATGGAGAATATTTTCCGTAACGTTCTGCAGACTTTCACTTGCTTTCCGAAGGAGATATATTAGTTTGGATCCCTACGAACTATGATTACCTTGCTATCAATATCAAAATGAACTTACTAGTTATTTGTTGTGGAAGACTCGAGTCTTAGGCGAATCAAGAAATATCATCTTAATAAATCAATAAAGGGAGGTTGTATTGTCCGAGACCGAACCCAAAACGACTCTGTGTTTCCCTATATTTGGGCTTTGTTTCGGCCTTTCGTTGTGTGTTTTAGCAATTTTTCATTGGGTTGCGTGTGCGGTATCAACGCAAGGAATTTTCACTTCATTAAAACGAAATGCAGCCGCTTTTGAAATAATTAAGAGGCACAAAGGCGAAATGTCACAGCGAATGAAAAATGCCTAACAAGCGCCGCATATACTCGCAGAGACTAATCCAGGCACATGGCCCTATGTACTCGGCGAGTAGGGATGAAGAAACCGGGCATGTAGTGGGCTTGGCCTGTCCGGGGAGCGGACTCACGCTGGCCAAGACGCCATGGGGCGAACCTGAAATTATGTAAAGCGAAGAGGAGAGCCACCAACTCCGCAGCCAGACGCACTGGTGCGGAACGTCTGGAGCGGGAACCTAGCCAAGACGCTGCTCCTGCTCCTATATTCCGCATCCCGGCAGCGCCTCCATGTGTGCCGTAAGTGGAAGAAATTCCACTTGATGTAGGTCACTTTCATTTGCCTATTCGCCGAGGGTGGGCCCAGATCAAAGAGCTGGCTGCCCGGTTGCATAATGTGGGCACAACAGAGAGACACTTGCGGGCCGCTTCCAGTCCGCTCCCAGTTCTCAGTGCTCAGTTCTCCGGTCCCAGATCCCAGCTAATTGGCCGGAGGAGGTCCGCAGTCCGCCGTCCGTGGCCGAGTGTCTTCTGCAGCCTGGAATGGTGAATTATGCCTGCGCCCGACGGAGACATTCATCATGTCCTAGCCCCGGCTTCCCTGCAAGCCCCTTGATATTTCAACTCTACTTGCTCGTACTTATAAATCAAAATCGCGAACACGCAAGCTGGAAATTTGTGCTGAAGTCGTTGATCTATTGGCCAGAATGGCAGACAGTTTTGTCCAGAAAAGAACTATATGTGTACAATAGGTACTGAGATCCACAAAAGCCAGAACCATAAGCAGAATAGTTAGAGGATAAGCCAACCCTGCATGCAAGCTTGGATAAATATTTATGGAAATTAAAGCTTGAACCGAAAGAAAAGATTAAGTAACGTAGTTAGCTTAAATAAATATTTATGGCATATATAGCTTGAACTGCAAACAAAGATTAAGTAACATCGTTTTTCAAATAAGTAAATGTTAGACCTGTAAAAATTGATGTAATTTTTTACATTCTTTAAACTATTCAAGCAATCAATTACATTTTTGTAATAAGCTTTACCCAAAAATACGAGCAATCAGAAGGGGTACTTTTAGAGGTTTATAAAGTGGTTTTACTTAATATTAAATACTATTATTTATTATAAATTAAAAATAAACAGAAAGATCTCGCTAACAAATCTTCTATAACTTACTCGAGGACTATCCAGAACAGTAGCCAAACCATGACATATTACACGATTGAGATGTCCTCGGGAGGAAACAGGACCTCTGTGACAATAATTCCGACTCGACCATTACGCAACAGATCGTAAATTATGAGGGCCAAGATGAGACGACAGACCGCACCACTCGGCCGCTAATGGCCGCTTGCAGTGAGGATCGGGATCGATGATTGGCTTCGAGCCGGAAAACAATTGAGGAACTCATAAAAATTATGAGAGCCATGACAAACAAACAAACCGCAAACGGCAACTGTGACGAGGGTTGCACGCATCGGGAGTGGGGGACACAAAAAGATGAAGAGGAATAATATTTATGACTATTTTTATGAGGTGCTTACAAATTTTTACGGCTTTTTAATGGGTCTGCGGCCCTCTCTCTCCCTCCTGGCCCCAGCCGGGCGAGTGAGCGGGACGCCGAGCTCGCCAATGAGTGTGACTGCGCGTGCGCAAATACCTTTTATTTATCTTTCAGTTCTCTGTTCTTTTCCTCTACTCGAGAGATACATCCGAGCTCGTGCGTACCGCAGCCCGCTCTGGCGGCTCTGAGGTTCTGGAGCGGCGTGTTTACATGCACACCAGCTACGCCCTGTTGACAACAAATATTAAAATTATGATTTATGACGCGGGCTCGTTTGGGCTCAAATCCGTGATGGTGACGACAAACAGCCCGGCCACATTCGTAGGCGAGTAACTGCTCTGGGCGTTTTGTCCGACTCGTAATTAAGATGGTGGCCTCTTGGCTGAGAACGCGGTGACGTAGATGACGACGGTGATGGAGTGCTCCGAAATGGAGGACAGTTCCCCCACGGACAGGTTCGGGCGGATGAGCATAGAGTCTTTGAGCAGAACGGGTTATGCTAGTCCTGGCATTAGCTCGTATTCTGTATTTAATTGGAAAATAACCTGGATTTATTCAGATGTCTGTAAGGCTTACAGGTTTCCATTAACCCGGTTTAATATGCAGTCAAAATACTCTTGGAATTTGCTATTTAGATAGTCTTCATGGGGAAAAGAGCATACTTGGCTTTAAACTCTTTTTAAAGTAATTTAAAAGCATATATAATAATCATAGTACTTCTGCCGTCTCACTTGGACTTCAATCTCATTTTTAGACCTACTAGATAGAGTATTTTTAGCATATAAAAGTAGCAAAAGACTGAATATAAATTTGTAAACACAAAACAAACCAATAGAAAGGAAATATATTGAAGTAAAAATGTCAGGAAGGATTAAGAGAAACCCCATAGTAGTTCTTAGTAACCCGGATGTATGCAAATCCGGCAATCTCCGAGAAAGGTTAATTATCGATTATGCAAAAGTTAATCATCTTAATTGCGCAGATGCTCAGTACCCGCGGAAGAGTCCAACTCCACGACCCTCCCAGGGCGAAACGTCAGCGTCCAGAAGGAAAACCCTTTTCAGCTGTCGCCCCGGAATATTTCCCCAAATTGATTTATGGCACCGGCAGACGCATGTGCAACTCAATTGGTGTTTATTTACTCTCGCTCCGACCCTTGCCCTCCTGCCCTCCTGTCTCCTCCTGAGTCCGATATCTGGCCTAAACAGGGTCGAGATCCTACCTGTGGCGGTGTGAGACGGAAGGGAAAGTAAATTCGTTCTGCGGTTTAAGCATCGGGACCAGAAAGAAATTCCACTCCCATTTGAGGGCACATTGGACTGTTTATATAATAGAGGAGAGGAGAGAGGAGGAACAAAGGGAAACTCGGCTGTTCGCTCCCTCGATCGAGTCCAAAATGTCGCTGGGCCCGAAAGAATTGCCGTAATTTATGGCTTTCTTATGAGCCCGGCCGCCGATCGCCAATCTAAGACAGCGTCTGCCCCTCCCTCTCTCTACTTCGGAGAGACTCTCCCCCGGCTCCCTCAGTGCCCGCAAAATTCGCCTGGCCTTTTTATTATTCATGGATTTAATTAACACCAATTGAACCGCTTGTCGCCTCAGCGCCGACTCAAACTATTTGGAAAACGGTTTTGAAAGTGCGCTTAATTTATGGCTTGACTTCCCCCATCCCCGAATTATTAAGAATTTTTAATTTCCTCCCCTAAGTGATCAGGCAGCGAGCAGTTTTTCTTAACTACAGAGCTTAAAAGTGGAGATGAGTGAATTTATTGAATGCACAGAACACATTTAATAAGAGTTTGGTTTAATATTTAATCTGTGCACTAAGAATGGTTACCATTTCCAGTACTTAAGTTACCTAACTCTGGCAACCGTTTCAAGTCGATTTTTTCAACCTTAAAGCTCGAGTTTTTCACCCAATCAATTTTCATGGCTTCTATCCGACCTGCCCCCCAATCGATTCGACCTCAGCTTGTCCAAATATCTGCCAGTCAAAGGTTCAAAGCCAGCCAGAGACGCTGATCCCATAATTTTGCTGGTTCGGCCTTGTTCGGCTTAAAGACGGGCGCTTGTCTACATCTATAATTCCCATATTGCCAGATCGAAGTGGTTTATCCAAAGCACCGTTACCACGGCTTAAAGCCTATAATCGGAGAAGATCGGAGTGAGAGGAAGAAAGCTGAAGGCAAGTTTACAATATTTCCTTTAATTTTATTTCTTGTTGTGTTTTCCCCGAGAACGCTGCTCATCAAATAAATCTCTGTCCAAAGTTGAGCATTCGCTCCTTGGGTTCCTGGCCAGTTTCGAATGGCGTACGGCGTTTTAATTTAAGCCCAACTTGAGAGCTCCTTTCATTTGGCCAACATGCTAAAGGGTTAAATTGCCCACTGAATCAAAATTATTGGTTTCAAGCCACAAAAAGGGCACAAACGGGGGGCGAGGCGAGGAGTATGGAGCTGGCCGCATTGTTTTTGTGGCCCATGTTCTCAGTGCTCTGATGTCTGCTGCTTACTTTGATACCCTTGAACAGGGTACTGCAGTTGTAGGGAATTTAAATCAATTGAACAACTTGTTAAGAAAGTTAAAACTTTGAATTAAATTAAATTTTTTGGTACTAGATATTTTTTATGGTCCAATTATCAAGCCTTCATATACTTTTTGATTTTTGAATATAGACTGGCATTGTATAGAGTATTTCCTTGGCCTGTGAACGATTCCTGGGAAGAACACTTCTGAGTACCTGCCAGGGTATTTAAGCCTCGACTTTCCAAAGCTTCGTGGCCTCCCCGATTATTTTTTAGTTTTTTGGCCATGTTCATGTGCAGCGGCCTCGCTGGCCTCTTTTGCCTCATTGCCTTTTTGCACTTTTTCGGCTCTCGGGCGATTTGAGGCTCCTTTCCTTTCCTTTCCTTCAGCTCCTTTCAAGGCGGAGGGCCATTGCTTTTGTTTGCTATCTGCGCCGCGCAGAATACGGGTTTTCCACCATTGAACAAACATGCCCAAGACCGCGACCAAGACCAAGACCGAGACCAAGACCAAGACCGCAGTATCTGCGATGGTGCACCATCCCACTGGGGGATGGCAGCCCGAGGAGGGGGGGCGAGGCTCGGCATGGCCGGTAAGTGCAGCCGCAAGAAGTTTCCGCCAAGTGTGTCCAGAAGAGTGGGCGGTCCCCGGCATTCCTGGCCAAAGGTTCCTATACTTGGATACTTGGATACTTGGATACTTGGATACTTGGATACCAGTACCAGTGCCCGCTTCGATGGCCCGGCTCGCTTAAATTGCATGCTTAGGCAGGCCCCACTCTCTCCACCAGCGGAGAATAATAAAAAACCCGACTCTACCGTTCTAAAAGTAATAATAATAATAATAACCAAGTAAAAGCCCAGTGAAATTATCAGCGTCCAAGAAACACTTCGGGGGACGAACCAATCAGGAGACAGTGACTTGGGTTCCATTTGCCCGAAGTCCGGATCCCCTCACGAAATGTTTTCTTTACCTCACCTTTATCGGCAGGTATGGCAGGTTCGAGCCAGGCCGGATGCCACAGCAGGCCAGGGAACGATACTGGGACTTAAGAAAATAACTTAGAGTAGGTTACTTAGGTATTTCCTGCCCAATTCTGTTTCATTCTATATACAACACAAAGGTGATATGGTATAAGTAAAGTAATATTTGACTTAATTATCCAGATTTCTTTGTTTAAACAAAGTCTGAACCATCGATACCTTAGCTTATTCAATTATGATGGACTATTGTACGAATACAAAGCCTTCGAATTGGTTGCCTTCTTAAAATACATATGAATATTTGTTCTCCTTATCTACATCTGGCCATTTGTTAGCGTCCCGCGGGGCTCAAGCCAACCCAGCACCTTCCTCTCCCATGGTGGATCCCGAGGATTCCTTAGTTATCTGCAAATACTTAATCCCTCCCCAGGAGCTTCTCAGATACAATGTTGCCAATCGAACAGTGAGATCTCCAACTGAAGGCCAATTCGAATGCGAAAAGCCATTCCATTTCGGCATCTTCTTATTCCATTGTACTTGAACTCGCTTCATTTTATGGGAAATGTTTTTTAGTTCTTTGATAATCCATCGAAAAAAATCTGAATTCATGAGGGAATTTCTTTATAATATAGATTATTTTGTACAAAATTATTCTGTTTAGGGAAACATATTAAAAGGAGTTTATAAACAATTATAATAACATCAATATAATTCATAACCTTTCAAAATCAAGCACAATTTAATTGAAAATATTACTCCGTTCTTTAATATAACATCGAAAATATACTGAAATTTTTAAGGAATTTCTATACAATATAGATTTTGTTGTATACAATTATTCTGTTTAAGGAATCATATTAAAAGAAGTATATTAGCAATATTAATAACATTAAATTAAAGCATGTCCTTTTTAAGCCTTTTAAAATCGAGCACATTTTGATTCAACATATTATTCAGTTCTTTAATACAACATCGAAAATAAAGAAAATAATGTATTTTGAATAAATTATACAGTTTAAGTAAACATATTATAGAAAATTAATAACATTAACATTAATTTAAAACACAATCTTCTAAAACTGAAGAAAGTGTAAAGAATAAATAATAACTAAGTCTGA
Organism: Drosophila pectinifera; assembly: GCA_008042775.1. Taxonomy (NCBI): domain Eukaryota; kingdom Metazoa; phylum Arthropoda; class Insecta; order Diptera; family Drosophilidae; genus Drosophila; species Drosophila pectinifera. Next base: position 36,974 of record VNKC01005230.1, read on the forward strand.
ATAAAATTACCACAACCAATTAGGCAAAAATATATATCGCATTCGAAAATATTTGTAAAAATAGGGCTCTCTTGATAATCTTAGTAATCCAGGTGTTCCCCAAGGAGAGGGGAAGAGCTCCTCATTAAATTCACAACTGGTGATTCCATCTCTAATCTCTGTCTTACTTCCCAATTATTATTACAGACTCCAATCCTCGACTAGGACAACTGGCTTCAAAATGGATCCCGACTGCTTCGCCATGTCCTCGTACCAGTTCGTCAACTCGCTGGCCTCCTGCTACCCGCAGCAGATGAATCCCCAGCAGAGCCACCCGGGAGCGGGCAACTCCAGCGCCAGCGCCGGCAACGTGGGCGGCGGCGGAGGCGGAGGCGGTGTGAGCGGAGGCGTGGTGGCCACCGGCGGAGCCAATGGCGGACAGGGCAGTGCGGGGGCGGCGACTCCGGGGGCCAACGACTACTTCCCGGCGGCGGCGGCCTACACGCCCAACCTGTACCCGAACACGCCGCAGGCGCACTACGCCAACCAGGCGGCCTACGGAGGACAGGGGAACCCCGACATGGTGGACTACACACAGCTGCAGCCGCAGCGCCTGCTCCTGCAGCAGCAACAGCAGCAACAGCAGCAGCAGCACGCCCACGCGGCAGCGGCGGCGGTTGCCCAGCAGCAGCAGCAGCTCGCCCAGCAGCAGCAGCAACACCCGCAACAGCAGCAGCAGCAGCAGAGCAACATCAGTTGCAAGTACGCCAACGATCCCTCGACGCCGGGCGGCGGCGGCGGGGGCACTGGCGGGGCAGGGGGCGGCGGCGTTCCCAGCAACAACAACAACAGCAGCGCCAACAACAACAACAACAGCCAGTCGCTGGCCAGTCCGCAGGATCTGTCCACCAGGGATATATCGCCGAAGCTGTCGCCCAGCTCGGTGGTGGAGAGCGTGGCCCGGTCGCTGAACAAGGGCGTCCTGGGCGGCAGTCTGGCGGCCGCCGCAGCCGCCGCCAGCTTGAACAACAACCACAGCGTGCCCGGTGGGGCCGGGGGTTCCGGGAACGTCAACGTCCCCATGCACAGCCCCGGCGGCGGCGACTCGGACTCGGAGAGCGACAGCGGCAACGAGGCGGGCAGCAGCCAGAACAGCGGCAACGGCAAGAAGAATCCGCCGCAGATATATCCCTGGATGAAGCGAGTGCACCTCGGACAGAGTGAGTATTGACCTTTTAACTGATACTTAAAAAGGGATATTGTAATAGGGATAGTACTATAGTAGGGATAGTACAATAGCGAACTCTGGAGATAATTTAATCTTATATCGTACTATCTAAGAGGCTACTACAGAGGTATTGATATACCCAATAAAGCAGTCTGCGTAATAGAAATGTTTAGAAATAACAATAATCAGATTACTAAAGATAACTCAGGAGCGATAAATTACACCATAAATAAAATCTGTAAAAGTAATAGATATAAACTGAATACCTCCAAGATAGTTGCATCTAAAGTGAGTAATATCAGCTGCCATCTTTAGCTCTGTTCGGCATTTGCTAATGCAATATACATTCCATTTCGACCTCTTAAGTGATACTTAAGAAGGGATATGGTAACAGGGATAGTACTATAGTAGGGATAGTACAATAGCGAACTCTGGAGATAATTTAATCTTATATCGAACTATTTAAGAGGCTACTACAGAAGTATTGATATACCCAATAAAGCACTCTGCGTAATAGAAATGTTTAGAAATAATATTGTTTGGTTAGATTACTATAGATAACTCGAGTGCGATAAATTACACCATAAATAAAATCTCTAAAAGTAATAGATATAAATTGAATACCAAGATAGTTGCATTTAAAGTGAGTAATATCAGCTGCCATCTTTAGCTCAGCTTGGTATTTGCTAATGCAATATAAATAATACAATGTAGACATTATAGCATTAATTAATGCGGTATTAAATTACAAAACACCTATCATCGATTGGAGATTAATGTACAATAAAATGTGTACTACCAAGTTCAGTAATTAGTCTCTGAATGATGCAGTTTGTCTTCACCGACTCGGTTTAGCGAGCGACTCACCCCCACTTATGAGGAATTGGCTGGTAAATCGGCACCATAAATCAGCATCCTCGGCGGATAAGCTCACCTCAATCGGTGCCCCATCGGCTGTCTCCTCCGATACCTCGCAGCATTACCAGCACTCATTACCACTTCTGCGAGACACTTGGTGTTGCAACTGGCCAGCCGCAGTGCTGCCTCTCGGCTGTTGGTTGTTGGTTGTTGGCTGTTGGCTGTGGCTTGTTGCCGAGTGCTTAGCTCCAAATTGTCTGGCAAACTGTGCGCGCGGGGAATCTTGTCAAAATACATAAACAATAACAAAATTTCCCTCGCACTTGCGAGCGGAGGGAGCGGGAAAGCGCTGCGTGAAAACTCGACCGCGAAAACCGTAGCGCGTGAAAATTGTAAACAAACGTGAAGCGATCCGATCCCGCAGCTAAGGCCGACTGACTCCCACAATAACTCATAATACCGCCGAAGACACGCAGACAGATACAGATACAGATGCAGATACATCGCCATCGCCATCGCCGGGATGCGGATACTGAGGTTTGATATAAATCTCAGCACCTCGCTCGGTTTATATTTAAACTTAGCCGAACGCATTTTCGGCCGAAATCTGTTGGGCTGGAAAATTGTGAACGAAAAATTGTTGGGCGATTTTTCATCATGTCTCTGGCGCGCACACAGATTTTTCTTTCTGCCACCCCTCGGGTCTCGCGGAGTCCCCCACCTGCCCTCCGCCTGGGCTGACCCATTGACAGGGCAACTCACGAAGTCGTTCTGGGGATCCCAGCCTGGTCGAATTATCGGGATGATACCTCATACTTTGGCAGTAGTCGGGGAGATTAATTGGGCTCCAAGTAGTTTGACATTTGCTTGGATCTACCTGGCTGCAATCTCGCTTGCAGCTCGTTTATTATTTGAGCGCAGAAATAATTAAATATTTCTGTCCACGTATAAATCATAGATTCGCGTTCTGGGAACTATTTTCTGCCAAGTTTTGGCTGGGTGTCCCATCAATCAAACGCAGCGCTCATTAGCTCAGTGAAGTAGAACCGAGAGTCCACAAAAAAGCTTTACATTTTCGGAAATATGAAATCATTCCGCACACAACAATGGCATCAAGTGAAGGTCAATATAACTGCCTGTCTTTATTTAAAAAATAAATAAGTATTGCTCATATTAAAAAGATATTTATTGTAGCTCAATTCGAATTAAGGAAAAGTCTTTACCCTTTGGAAATTTTAAGAGACTGAGGCTAGAGCTAAGCCATTAGTCACATTAAAGTCTGTACCTTTAAACAATTTTAATTATTTGTATGATTTTGCACAACCTATGTTCCTATCTGAATACTATTTGGCCATTCCAGAACTCCTTTCAGAATTAATTGTACCTTACACTCTCTCCAAGACAATAGAATTGATCTATGAAAAATATTATGTTAATTTCCCTCACACAATCGGGGGATTTTCCTATATACTCCACTCTGAGTACATAGGTGACTTAGCCGCAGAAAGGGTTAATTGCCTGCTGGCACTTTGCACTTCCCTACTTGCGGTATCGAGTGGCACTTGACAACCCGAAATCACAACATGTCAGCCAATTAAAGAGACGCTGAAATGCAGTTCAGGGCGCACTGCCAACAAGTCAGCACTGCAGCGGACTCACAGATACATATTGATTAGCAACTGGCTGATATTCCATTTCGATTTGCGCGTGTGTGTTCGGGGGGAAACTCGTTCCCTGCCCGGCTCCAATCAATGGGGCACATTGTTATTATTTATGTATCTGTTACTCATGGCAGCCGGGCAATAGCAACAAGAACGGCGAGTATCTGTTATGCAAATTGCAGCAAGTGGAAGCGCGCAAGAAATTGATTGCGGCGGGGAGGCCGGGTAACGGGTGGCGTAATGAAGAACATGAACTTCGCCTGGAAGAGACATGAATGAAATGGAGGCGCATACAGCTAGAGATGCAGATACAGCTAGAGATACAGATACAGATACAGCTGCAGCTGCACAGCATATGCAGATACTTTGAAGCGCACACAAAAGACGCACCCGGCACCCGACACCGACAAATAAAGTATCTCGTGCATCTGGGCATCTCCGACTGGCTGTGCCATTTTCCCTGAGTTTTCATGCATCGTCGAGATTTAATTACTTTCTTAATCATATTCGGTTGAGGGCAATGTGAAAGGCAGCCATCTATACAACTATGTGCAGCCATATCTTAAAATATAATTATATCTCCACTGGATACAGCCTTAACAATAGGTAACAATAGCTGCCAGCCAAATCGTTCTAACTAAAACATACATTGCGAACACAACAGACAACTGTCTACAACTATAACTAAAGCGGTTATTGTTTCAGCCGTACCCAATAAATAAATACCCACCACGATAATTACATATGATGTCTTCTCTTAGTCAAACATGCAACAAACATGCTTAAATGTAATTACTTTGCCCGAACCCGTTGGCGCCGCAGAAGAAGTACAAAATTAACTATTTATAAAAGCTGTTGTATATAAATACTCAATACATATTTGAGCAGTCTGCAATTGCAGAAGACCAAATTAAATCCTACCTAGTTGCGGTACAGACCAGTCCGAGATACAGTCCGAGCTTCTGGAACCACACCCAGTTCGGGAGTCCAAGAGTCAACAGCCTGCCGGCCATTAGCCGGGCACGTTATCGTCCCAGAGCACAACTCAATTTTCGACACCAAATGTCTTTATTAGGAGTTTCAGCTGGGAGTGCTGGGAGTGCTGGCATGTGCTAGTTCTGCTCCGTAATGGCAGCCGGGCTAAGAATCGCTATTAAAAAACGTTGTTGCAGGTGCCAAGCAGCGCAAATGCCAATAATAAAGGGTAATCTGGCGGGAAGCATCGGAAACAGGCACTGATTAAAGTCCAGTAAAAATAACGCAGCCGCGCGGAGGCAACAGCAACATCATGTTAACAATTATGCAAATTTCGAGTGCATGTTGCTCATGAGGCGGGAAGCGTCCCGGCGAGGGGCGAGGGGCTGAGGGGCAGGGAGCCCGGCTGATTGCATATAATCACGTCAAGCGGTTACTGTGGCAACCATTTTAAAATGTAAAGAAAAAACGCCATCTTCGTCGCGGAGAGACGAGACTGTCTGCTAAATTCTGCGAACCACTTTTCTTAAAAAGACCCCATTCCGAAGATGAAGAGCTCCTGGCATCCAGTATCGGAAAAAAGCTGATCGTGTACGAGATGGATTAGATATTAATTATTTTCAGGCAAACCTGTGGGGAAATCTTTTTAACAAATAGGAAAAACAATATGAACTAGCTAATATCCCATGCAGTCCTCTGAAGTCGTTTGGCATTCGGAATTCATTCCCTAATTGACAAGACCAAAGCTGGCAGGGCTCCAAGCAGATCATCAAAAGATGCAGCCAGCAGATACAGCCGCAGCTACAGCCACAGCTACAGATACAGATACTGAGATATAGGACTACCTGCTGATGACTGGCAGACGGCACTTACGAAATGTCAAATGCCTTCAGACCTGCCCCCCTTATTTGTATTGACAATTTGTTGACATTTCAGCCCGTACATTTTTTATTCATTCAGGCCGCTCCCTAATTAGTGGGTTTCTTATTTATTTATTCAATATGCTGGCTATATATTTATACGCCTGCCAGCCATGTACTTATAGTATTGAAGCGGCCTTAGTTGGTGGCTAATTGCACTAAAAAATAAGTTCAAGTTGGCATGCTATTCTAGGTTTAAAAAAATTGCAGAAAATTGCTTATAATTCATATAATCACCGAGTATCGTGTCAAAAATGGGACCTGGCCGGAAGAATTAAAACAGAAGCCAGGCGGAATGGGAAGCTCCAGGAAAATATACGGCTAGCGAAAAGTATATTTCCAAATCTAAATTGCAAATATCTCGAGTTTGGTTTCCTTCCCTCGCCGATCGTGCCGTTCAACCCGAAGGCTCCGGCCACTCGATGCGGCAGATGCCAGGATGTTACACAAAATTAATAGTTTGCAAACGAGTTGAATGCCAGATACAAGATACGCGGCGGCCGCTGCAAGGCAGCAATATGCAGCAGCCTCTGAGACTGGAAAGGCACTGGGAGAAAAGAAGCCACACAAATGTGGGGAAAATGTCTTGATCAGGGGTTTCATTCTTAAGAATTACTCACCCAAATGCGGTTTATTGTTATTAGCTTATGTGTGAATAAATCAAAACAACTGATATATTACTTAATAAACCACAAACGGTATATTCGTGAGTGATTATAGTCTTATCATGATACTGTCATCTTAAAAAGTGAATTCTTTCAGCATGTGTGCACTTACAATTTAAAATATTGATTCAATTCTGACTTAAAGCATTAAAACCAATTACTGTAGGTGCTCATTTAATATAAATTCATACAATGTCACTTCTAATTCTGCTTTTACAATTTAAAATACTGATTCAATTCTGACTTAAAGCTCTAAATCCAATTACTCTATTTACTTATTTAATATAAATTCATACAATGTCACTTCTAACATCGATATTAAATATAAAAAAATATGAAGAACATTGTGGTATTTCAAGTATTCTTTAATAAAAATAAGTTAATAATGTTTATACATCCTTAAATATCTCAAATTAAATTCAGAAGCGGCTTTTGTAAGCTGATTAATCTTCAAGAGAATTAATTAACATTCAAGCTCGTTTACTTTACTATAAAATATGATATTACTTATTTTGCACATATCTAAGATCTCCATTTTCATACACTGAAACTTCTTAGTTAATTTTGAGACCAAATCTTGAGTTTTTTTCTACGTGCAACTGGGGTTGGGTTCCTGGTGTTCCCTCGGAAATGGTCTGGGGTGTCGCTGTCTGCTGGTGGACCTGCCGGTGCAGTTGCAGCCTCGGCTCCTGCCGCCATGCTGCTTTTGCGCCTGCCCCCGCCCATAAAAAATGAAAATAAAAAAAAGAGGAAAGACCAGCAGACAGGCCCCGGAGAGGCAGGAGAACCAGAAGATCCAGAGCCAGGAAGGAAAACGCGCCCGGCACTGGCTGCCCAATTACATTTTCATTAACTTGGAACACGACTTTTCGAATAGCTTCGTTTAATCATAATGATTGTTATTATTTTTATTTTGGTACTCGGCCCGTTCTAACCCGATCCCGAACCCGAACCCGAGCCTGAAATGAAAATGATTTTTATAATGCCCACCGCGCGAGGTGAATGCAAAATGCCAGGCATCCGCGCAAGGTGCTGAAAGTGCAGTAGAACATAAATTTATTTCGCTGCTCCTCCGAACCCGGACCCGGACCCGGACCCGGATGATGGATCCGAGTCCCAAGCCGAGGCCTATCATTAGCCAACTCCGGGGTATTTCTGGGCCGCTAATAGGTGGCCAAGAAAACAGAAGTGCCCGTCGAATTGTTTCGCACCAAGCGTAACTTTTTGGCACGCGGAGAGCAGAGTGTGTTTTAATGGCGATTGTTCTTAATGAACTCGCTGTTCCATTCACATCCGAGGGATGCTGAGCACTCCCAGTCCTCCTCCGAATTGAAGTTCGTTCGACTTTAAGTTGTAAAGATACGGGCACCGAGACGAGAACACTTCCTAATAGCTGAAGCTGAATCTACTCTTCGAAGACTGATAGTATGGGAGTGCCTCGTTGAGTACTTGAGGTCCCATCTGCCTTCACAGACATTATCCTAGCATCAGAGCTGGTAGAGCAAATTAAATTCCGTCAATCAAGCCATTAGCACACGACTGCAGCCCAGTGTAATTGTAATTGTAATTGAAATTAGCTGCTCATTAGCGTCTGGGCTCTGCCAGATATCGCCCGAATTATTTCACTCGTTTGTAGGTCAACTCTAGTGCAGTTCTATATATACCCGAAGGCATTGTCTGCCTGGGGAGATCACTCATCATATAGCCCAAATCAGCCGGTGAAGAAAACGTTTTTAAAGCGTCTTCCTCTCGGCACACACAAAAGATGAATGATGGCCCGAAGAGCTGGTTGTTTACGGAGCTCTGCTGCCCATTGATGCCTTCAAGTGGCAGTCGGCCACTTTTGGCCAAAGTTAATAAAAGCGCATAAAAAGGGGCAGTAGAAAGGGGCACTAGAAAGGGGCGGCGGCGGCGGCGGGAGCGGGACAGTAACAATGGGGGCCACTCGCCGGCAACAAAGACAACAATATTTAAAGAGCCAACAATGGCGCCACTAATGACTGATGATGTGCCAGCGCTGATAGATGCAAGCGGCTAGCGCAGATACATCCCCAGATACTTTCACAGACTCAGATACGAGCCGCGGAGACCGGCCAGCTTCCGCAGAACCATTTCATCCATTTCATCCATTTCACTTGGATACGACACTCTAATAGTCTGTTTACTCTTCTCTATTGTTTAGAGAACTACTGCTGCACATATGCGTGTATCTATATCTGCCAAATACCCGATTGCTAGACGGGCGGGGTTGGGGAAATTAAATTGCGAATCAGGCAAAGTAATTGCGATTTGAATGGTGAAAAAGTGCGAGCCATAAATCCCAGCGAGTGTCACGGCAGCGCTGCAGTGCGAATTTATCAAATCCAGTCGCAAATTGGCGCACATCTGCAGATTGCGGCGGATCCCCAGCCGGCTCCGGCTCCGGCTCCACGTCCACTGCCACATCCCCACATCAACTTCTCACCCAGTTACCGCTTTCCCCTTTTTCCTGTGGCCGGTTTTGCCGAGATACGCATAGAATATTAATCTCTTTGCGCATTAACTTAAATGAAATGACGCAACGGCGATAAGCCAACCGCGCACAGTGGGACGCATAGCCGAATTAGGGGTTTACTTTAGCTCTTTCAAGCTCTTTTCAAGCTTAAAATGTATTGATTGACCCATTATCATAAGCAGAAAGCAAGTATTCCCACTGACATACAAACTTCTGAGACACAAATATCTATCGCGGGTATAGTCAGTTGAGAATTAAAGCGAAAACAGCAGAAAAACTCTTAAAGTAAATTCAATATTACAATCTGTGCCTTATCAATAAGAAACACCTCATAATAACATAAGAATATCGATTTTTCTTCCTTGTTCACGAGTACACTTACCCCACTGTCCGAAAGCAACAGGCTTTGCTACAGTGGGACCTGGTCTCAGCCACAGACCTTGGAGCTGGGCGGCGAACAGAGCCAAAGTTAAACGAAAACCATCACAAATCGCATACAATCCGAGATGAAATTGTGAATTATTAATGCAGGCGGCAGAACTATTTGGCTGAGTAGACAAACCCACAAGGCAGCCCCGACCGGGCTCACTCCGCCCCTCCCAGCGCCCGGCTCACCTCGTCCCGGATTTTGGCCAACTCGGGCGGGGAAGGGGAAGGGGAAGGTGTGCAGCCGCCTCCTGCTCCATTGAAAATTGAGTTACACGCGTGGTCCGTATGTGCGAGTGAGTCTGGCAGATACATATGTATCTGCTGTCTGCGGCTACGTGCAGCACTGGCTTACATTTCGCAGATTAAAACCGAGCTGCCCGTGTGCCACCTGAAGCCAATTCGATTTAAATGTCTGGCACTTCCACTTGGCTTTTCCTGGCCATATTTCGTGCCGCGCCGGGAACTGGGGCTCTCTTCCTGTTTGCGGCCTGCTAAAATGGCCGGGGTTCAAGGGTCAGCTCGGGGACCCGCTGCGAGCGAGTGTGGCTTGAGTGTGGCTTGAGTGTGGCTCTCCCTTTGCAGTGACAGCCCGAATGCAATGGCAACAATTGCAATTTGTTGGCAACGTTCTGCCCTTGGGCCCAGGACAACTTAGGGTTCAGCTCGGACTGGCTGTGCTTGCTCAGAGGTGCACAGCGAAAAAATATACCCAAAAACAGCGTTAAAACTTCAGCAAATTCTATTTTATTTGGGATATAAGAGGAGTACATCAGTGGCATATTGCCGTATTTATGTATATTTATAATATCTATTTTCACCCAGCTCAACTCGTATCGCAACGTATTTCTCTCCGTGCAATCGCAGATACAGATACATTTGCTGCACTTCGCGCTTCATTAAAAGGCGGGCGGCGACTTCCAGCTCCCAGCCCGGTTCGAGCTCCTTCGCCAGCTCCATTTTCAGTTTCAGCTCCACTGACGACAGCAAATTTGCACATTGCTCGACAGCGAAAAGAGTAAAAAAAGCGTCGAAATTAAAAGATTTTTAAAGACACCTTTGTAGCAAGTTTTGAAAACTTGTTCCGCGCCCTGACTTCACCATCACCATCACCATCTCCATCTTCATCACCGCAGCCTCCGTCTCGGAGACTCTGAGTTGGGTTTTAATTTTGTATCGCTTTTTTCACTTTTGTGGCTGTTTTCGTGTTCACATCTCCTCTGACATGTTGTCGGGGCGGCCATGTTGAATACTTTTGTTTTCTAAAACGAGGCTTGCAAAAACATCTTTTTATTATTTCTTTAAGTCAAATTTCAAGTTAATTCGCCCGAGCCGGCTGTGTATTGTGTATTTCCATTTAATTAACTAAGCGGCAGTACATCGCTGGCGATTATAAGCTCTGTTCTCGAGACGAGAACCGGTAGAAGAGCTCCTCCAATGAATGGCAAATATATCAGGAGACTTCAGAGCTCTCGGGGAATAAACAGCCCACATTCTACAGCTCTATTAGCCATTAATGGCCCCTAACTAGATCGGCTAATGGTGGATGTAGAACACTCAATCTCACCCTCGTTGACCTGGGCCAACTTTTAAGTCAGTCTCTTGGCTTGGCGGGGCTGTTGTGCAACTTGCAGTCAATCTGATAACTGCATTTAAATGCATCATCAAAATCGCATCAACTAGAAAATGGAGGAGTGGGGGCTCTGGGGCTCCGGGGGCGATAACTTATATTCAAATGCAAATGCAAATGCGAATTGCTGACGGCCATCTGATGGATCGCAAATGAATTGCCCAGCCTCTGCCAGCGACAAGAGGCCTGGAAGATAATTGAACCTAACGCCATTGACAGTAGCTCGGCAGCCCGCGCCCCGGACTTTGCATTAATAAAGAATTCATCACAATTACAACGATTGCCACAGGATGCAGTTTCCAAAGGAAATTATTAATGGAAAGTCAATGAGTGCGACGGGAGTAAATCAAAGTCGCGGAGCAAAAAATTCCTCAACGTGCCCGTGATTGATTATTGGGTCTGGTGGGGCCTGGAGTTGGAGTTGGATGTTGGGATGGCTCCGGAGCTCCGGCCAGGACATGGACCTGTGGTCATCAGCGCCAGTCAAAGACCCCGAGCAGTTAATCATGGGGCTGCGACTGGGGCTGCGGGAAAATGAGCGAGAACTCCAGAAGCCGACGCCAGACAACGACAATGCCGCATTTTGTAGCGCGTTCATTCAACTGCAGACGACAGGACACTCATTAAAAATGGGTGCAACGGTGCAGGGTATCTCGCGGAGGGAGTTCCCCTTTTCGCGGTCTTTACGCGGAGAGAACGAGTCGGGAACAGGTTTTCTGTTTTCAGTTTTCAGTTTCCAGCTAATTTATGTGCGCATGCGCGACTCTCGCTCGCTCCCTACTCGGGAGCCCCATAATTAACTGAGGTAGTCATTTTGGACTCGAACACGAGCACACACTCTCCTGCCCGTCCCGGCCACCGTACCGTACCCAGAGTACCCCAGTGTACTCCAGTGTGTGTGCCGCAGCCTCTTCGCCGGAGAGAACTCTTTAAATCAGAGATAAACGATAATTATCTGGGCGAAAATGCGCGCATAAATAATTTGCAAGAAGTCACATTAAAAGTGTATCTAAAAGATACGCCGGGCCCGATAGCGCTGACCGCTCCGCCGCTCTCTGTGGGTTCTTCGCTGGCCCCCAGTCCCACTCCCAGTCCCAGTCCGGCTGCCTTCCGGGACCCTGGGAGCCTGCGACGCGCCATTAAAAATTAAAAGCTCATTAATTATGCAGATAATTCATTTATTATATTTTCAACACAATGCGAGCTACAAGCGGCATAATTTGTTACCCAGCTCATTATGCCGCGGAGGACTGCAGGATGAGGCGTGGTTGGGGTTGGCAACTGTCTCGAATTGAAAACAATTATGGCCAACTCCTTCGCGTGGCGACCTCGCCATGGGTGGATTGTCTAGTGCAGGGGATGGCAGGGGGAGGCGGCCAGGTATGGGCGAAGGAGGTTGGTGGGGCGTCACGTGTCTCCCGGGGGCGTTTGCTTGGCTTAATCCCCGAAAAGCACTTAAGTCCCGAGTGTCCCATCAACAGGTGGATTTCGATGGCTGACTTAATTGCTGCGATTCAATTGGAGGGAGGACTTCAACGGGTTTCAAGGCGGCAATCATCGTTTAAGGTCAATGCCATTAATTTCGACGGTTAAATTACATTTTAATAGAGTTGTGTTTGGCTTCTGTGCATTTATTTTAACTTTTAACTTTAAGTTTGTATAGACCGGTGACCGCATAGTGTTTCCCGACCTCTGCGAAATCATCTCTCTGGGATCTAATAATAAACGCTTAATTAAATTAAATTAAATTAAATTCTAATAGAGCTTTGCTTCTGTGCATTTATTTTAACTCCCTTAAGATTTTGATATTACTTCAATCCTGAGTGCCCTAAGATAAAGCAATCTACATTTCTATTTAATTTAAATGATTTTTATAAATATTTTCAGCAGCTGACACTGCACAGAACGAAGTCAATTCTATAACTTCCTAGAATTTAAGTGGTATTTTTCTGCAGCTAAATTTCTTCCATAGCCATTTATAGACCGGAAACCATATGCTGTTCTCCGACCTCTGCGAAACCTTCTCCTTGGGTTCTAAGACAGCAATAGTCGATTATGGTCGAAACCATTAATTAAATTTAATTAAATTTTAATAGAGATTGGCTCTTTGCACTTATTTTAACTTATCCTTGAGATTTATTTATTGCATCAATTCTAGCTGGCCTAAGAAAAAGCAAGCTAAATTTTTATTGATTTTAAAGCAGAAGGATAATTTATAATTATTTTAAGCTGCTGACACAGCACAGAACGACATTATGTAGAAATTCTATAACTTCCTAGAATTTTACTGGTATTATTTTGCAGCTAAACTTCTTCCTTGGCCATGTATAGACCGGAAACCATATGCCGTTCCCCAACCTCTGCTGTTCCCCTCCTTCTCCTTGAGTTCTAAGACAGTAATAATCGTTTAAGATCGAAACCATTAATTAAATTTAATTAAATTTTAATAGAGTTATGTTTGTCTTCTGTGTATGTAGTTTAACTTTTATGGTTAATGGTTGGTTAATGATTCAATCTCGGCTACCCTAAGATAAAGCAAGCAATATATTTATTGATTTTAAAGCAGGAAGGTAATTTACAATTATTTAAAGTTGCTGCTGACACTGCGCAGAAATATTTCATACTGGTCTGGAATTAATTCTATAACTTCCAAGACTTAACTGGACTTTTGCGAATAAATTTCTTCCTTGACCATGTAAACACCGGAAACCATATGCTGCTTAGCCTTCTTCTAGAGTTCGAAAACAGCAATATTTCTTTAAGGCCAATACCATTAATTACGAGGATTGAATTTATATATTGCTTCCATCCTGGCTGCCCTAATATAATGCAATATTTATATTGTTTTTATAGTAATTTATAATTATTTAAAGATGCAGAAATATTTCATACTGGTCTGAAATTAATTCTAGAACTTCCAAGAATTTAACTAGTATCTTTTGCGGCTAAATGTCTCGCTTGGCCGTGTAAAGAACGGAATCCATATGCCGCTTAGCCTTCTCCTTGAGTTCTAAGACAGTAATAATTGTTTCAGGCCAAAACCATCCATTTTGAGGATTGAAATTGAATATTGCTTCCATCCTGGCTGCCCTAAAAAAAAGGAAAGCAAGATATATTTCTATGGATTTCAAAGCAGCATTAATAATTACTTAAAGTGGCTGACACAGCGCAGAAATATTTGTTACTGGTCGAAATAAATTCTATAACTTCCTAGAATTTAACTAGTATCTTTTGCGGCTAAATTTCTCCCTTGGCGGTATAAGAACGGAAGCCATATGCCGTTCCCCGACCTCTGCGGAACCTTGAGGGTTCAGATCGCCCAATTTGGCAGCGGACCGCATCAGCTGTTGTATCCGAGAGTCGGGAACCAAAGCTTGGTGCCACATGATGTCATCTCGGCCGAGTGGCTCTTGAGTGAGTGGAGAAAACGGCGGAAAGCGAAAAGGCGGTCGAAATACCATTCGGCGCATTGTGGCGGCTGTCGGACTGACGGAGCTGAATGTGTTCGTGTTGACAACAAACACGGAATATAAATTGAAAAATGCTTTAAAGCGAAATAATCAATTTACTTCTTGACATAATTTCCATTTTTCACGAAGCCCAGCAAAGGCAGCCACGCGAGTGCCAAAAGCCGGGGGGAGTGGGTGTTGTGGGTGTTGTGGGCTGGGGCGGAAGTGGCAAGGAAGAGGCAAGGCCACGCACAATTCGCACCGCAAGGCGACACAAAAACAATAAAAATAAGAAGTTCCCCCGAAGTGGCTGCATCCCGTTTCTTGGAGTGTTTTTAATATTCCTGCCATTCTCCTGACCACCATCCTGTGACTGCATCGCTTCCTTTATTTGAATTGTGATTAATGATCAAGCTCGGCCGCTGTTCCTGTTCCTGCTATTTTTTGGGATTGTCCCCGCCAGGCCCTTCTCCTTCCCAGGGGAGTGACAAATATATCCAGACAGTGGCGGACAGTAGTTGTGACTACGATTTAATAGCGCTTTAATGGTCCGTGGACATCGATGGACCCCGAAACACCTGTTGTCCAGCGCGTGCTCTGTGCTCTGCTCAAGGAGTGGAGTGGGTGGAGGGCATGGTAACACTTTCATTATCACAAATGTCACATCATTTGTCGCTTGCCCCCAAAGTAACACACACGGAAAGAGCCAGCATCATTTATCACCTCAGGAATGCAGCGCGCGGCGAGAGAGAGAGAGATGCAGTGCGCGGATAGAGAGGGAGATATCTGGGCAAGATAGCCCGGCGACCGCATATTTGATTAATTTTCTTTTTCCGAAAGAAATTAACCCGCGCCGCACATGTCCCCTCGGTCGGCCCTTTTGACTCCACCACTGCCCTCCCAGCCCAGGCCATATATCCATATATCCCCTGCTCGATCGGGTCCCAGGGTCCAAGATTTATCTCTTCCAGCAGACCTCAAGCGTGGCACCTCGCGCTCTGCGTCCGACTTATTTATGGAACTGTGCGAGTTCGAATCTTATTTGGGGGAATTTCGGTTCTCAGAGAGCCGCGAAACTGCTCGGAATTCCTGCTCACTTCACGCGGTCTTGGCCATGATCGCGATCACTTGTTGTACTTAATTAGTTCAATTTGTGACAAAATTCCCGACTCGCTCGCTTCCTATGAGTAATGGTCCCGGCTGGAATTCTGACATTGATAATGGCTTTTGGTTAAACGACTCATTAGCCGCAGGCCACTAAGTAGCCACCGATCTGCGGCGATCATCGGAAGAGCGTTGATTTATGAAGTTTCCGTTGTCCATCAACCTGACTCTGCGCAGGGGGAAAATGTTACTAATAATAATATCATACTGAATAGTTGTTATAAGTCTGCTCTGATTCTGACATCTTACTAAGAAGCATAAGAAATGTATCAAAGTAGTATCTATAACCAGCAAAGCCTAAGATGTATCATATTGGATAGTCATATTTTTCTCCGTGTAAGTTTACAATTCCCTGTAAAAGTGCAACAAGTTCAAAGCTGTTTTTGCGCGATAAGATCAAAACTGAGGCCGCCAGATGATCGTGCGCCCCGCTCTTCCATACCATGCCATACCCGGCCATGCCATCCCAGGTGCCGGGACCTCGGAGTGCCGCACACGTTGCTGATTACGATGACGATGTTCCGTCGTTGTTGTGTATTTTTTATGTAGTTTTTTCGCCTGACCAGACGCCAGACCGTTGACAAATGACTGCTACAAGTGTTTGTGACAAGCCGCAAGTATCTTTTTGTCGTATTTTTATTTCTATTTGCGCCGCGGCCAGAACAGAAAACAATTAAACTTCGGCTCGAAAGAGCCCCATGTCTGACCTACGCCAAAGGTTTTCAGCTTAACTTTGAACCTGCCAGCGATCACTGGAGTGGAGTGGAGTGGAGTCGCCTCGAGTCCCGCGTATGCTAATCCCGTGTCAATCACAAGCCGATCGGGGAGTATGCAAAGAGATAAAGACGAAACATCGGGGGAACATCCCTGCCGGACAATGGCAATTTGAATTGCAGAACCGAGCCCGCTGACACTGAGATCGAAGGAGCCCCGAGCTCCGATCGTCACTTAATAAATTCTGAAACAGATTTTGCATGCAGGCCGAATCGGGATGCACCAAAAAATTTCAAATTTCCAACTGATATGTTAAGCGGCTGTCAGCGCGCCGCTCTCTTAGCCAAGTACACTTGACGTCATCTTGCGCGAAATGCAAATGCAATGGTTAAAGAGCTCCCTTAGGAGAATAGCAAATACCCTGTATCTGTGTTATATCCAAATATATAAGAGACTATATATACAGAGACAGGGTAGTAAGTTAAAATCACTTTAGTCTGGTAGCACTCTCCCAACTCCCTCATAAAAGGGTAGCAGTACAAGTATAGAGTCACACAGCCGATTCTTCATTCTTGGGGCGTTCTGTCTCTGAAATATGTGTACATATATGTTTCTACATGCAAAATCCAATATGTCTATATAGTATTTCACAAATGCCCAGACCCAGACAAAGATACAGACTCGGCAGCGGCAGAGGCAGCGGCTGAGGCACTGGCATCCCAGTGCGAAGCCATGGCATCCCATCCCATTGAGGTGGCTGGGAAATGGGAACAAACTTGTAAAACGCTTCGAATGTTCGCTCATTGGCGCTGTCAGAGATCTCCCCCCGGCCAGGCCAGTGATATAAGCACCAGTGATATGACATGCCAGGTGCCGTTGGACGGGGCTGCTTTCGGATGATGATGATTCCCTGCCCTGTCAACTCATTGGGGGCTTTTGCTTTGGATTTTGCGCCTGGCCATGACGACAGCGATGCGCTACTTGCCCGCATGTAGTTAACCAGAAAAAGAAACAAACTCACCGAGCAGGCCCGGAGAGAGGACACCAGAGTGCTGACACTTGGCTGAGGACTCAACGGGTTGCGGATGTGCGGTGATCTTAGTCGGAAATCAAGCCAATTCTGGGAGGGAATTAGCGGATGGCGATGCTGAGACGGAGATCTCTAATAGAGAAGCAGACGGCTCTGATTTAGATATCACGGGTGGAGAAGAGAGGTGGTTAGCAGCGGATATACCTCAGCTCTCGGGAGAACGTATTCATCAAAAGAGCTAAAGACTTTCTGTATAATATCTCGAGTTGGACTGAATAGGAACTAACTTTTAATTTAAGTGAGATGTTAGCCAAAATAAACCCAAAGATACAGTTTAACAGGTGGTATACATTCTAGAAACCTACTTACAATTCAACAAAAAGGTATAGCTATCTATACCATAAAACTCTGGAGCTTAGAGCATTAAAGTCTGGCATTTATATTTAAAAAGTGCCAGAAATTATTTGTAGTTTTCAAGGCAATTAGTTCAGCTGCACAACTACACAGCCTCTGCATAATCTCGAGGCACTGCGGACGCCCTAAACTCTGGCAGATACCAGCTCGCAGCCGAAAGATACATTTCGCAGCGCTGCTCCCGCCACCCCTTTCGCTCTCCTCCCTTGAGTGGTGTAAACAAATTGCAACATATGACAGCCGCATTTGACAATTGTAAATGGTCGATGGCAGCGCAAGTGCTCGGCTTGTCTTTTGTTGTCCCTCCGAGCCAGAGAATAAAAAACAAGACACGAAAATAAGTGTCTCCGACCCCAGAGGAGGGCCACATGGCCGCGGGAGTATTGATTTGGCCGGACGCCTGGCAAGGTCAGGATCCCCGCTTATCAAATAGTAAAGGGCCCTCGAATACGTCTGCACATCAGGCTTCAGTCGGAGTCTGCCAAGTTTTTGGGAAAAGTTTCCTTAAAAAACGAAAAGGGCAAATAAAGCCTGCCCTAATGGCAAACTAGAAATATTACCTGCAATATCAAATATGATGGCCCGACTGACAGTTGGTTGCAGGAGAGCGAGCGAAATGGGTCAAGAGCCCGGATTAGTGCAGTTCGGTTTGTTGCCACAACTGTTGGCCAACAACAGCTACCCCTCTCTGTCTGTCTGTCTGTCTCACTCTACTGCCGGCTGATCCGCATGACTGATGAAGTCGATGGCCGTTGTCTGGTTACTGTCTGCTCGCTGTTTACTTGGTCATTAGTTTAAGCCCATTCAGGATGGCAGCCAGCCAGGGAAGTGCAGGAGCTTTTGATGTTAGCGCTTCCTCGCCACCAGCACACACACACACACACACACACACTCAAAATCGCTTTAATTAAATGAGCGGTAATTAATTTCAACTTTAATCAGAAATTCCATTTAGATTTTCGCCGCTGATTGATGTGGCCTGACATCTTCCGCCAACGTCACATCGAAGACCACTAAACTGTGACAGCCACCAAAACAACAACAACAAAAAACAGCAACAAAAGCGGAAAACTTTCGGAAGTCTGTGTGGGCAAAGAGCGAGATAGCACTACTCTGAGTGGGACAGACTTGGTTTAGACTCAATTTGGAGGCAGGCAGCACTTAAAGCTGTATCTTTCGATGGCCAAGGGCAAGAGCAAGTGTGGCCCATGCTGGACTTACTTGGGAAATCCAGAGAATATCTCTGGGTGTATTTAAAGATACGTTTATTTGGGGGCAATCTAAGTAGTTCTAATCAAAAGATGTGTTTAAATATTATGGTAATTATCAGGCAGACAAAAGTATTGACTTTTCTAAGTTACAAACTAATTAAATGGCAGACGTAATCAGTATATAGAGAATATCTTTGGGTTGATTAAAAGATACCTTTACTTGGGGGCAATATATATAGTTTTAAACAATAAATGTGTTATGGTAATTATAGTACAGGCAAAAGTATTGACTTCCTAAGTATATAACAAACAAATTAAGTGGCAGACGTAATCAGCATATAGAGATTCCAAGTCAGCTGAATATCATTACCTACTTAGTCACCTCAATAATTAATTAAGTCCAATAGAATTGACTATAAGTGGCATATATCCCATCAAAGTCTGCTCAACTAATTCCCAGTTAGCAAAGGGGCCATGACCCATATTAAATCAATGGAACATGGAGCCAGGCGATTCTTCGGTCGCCCCAAAAATAGAGACCAGTCAGCGGTTGCCGTCTATCACATTGACTGACTGCCACATATTTCCCAGATATAAATACTGGGGATACGGCTGCAGATACAGTATCTATGGCCGAGCGCGGGCCTCAACTCTTTGGCGTGTATTGGAAAGCCAAAACAAAGCGGGCGGGCCAATCGAGTTGGCCGTAATAACACGCCACGGTAAATGGCTTTTAAAAGTCTACTTTGCCGTAGCACGCCCCCTCATTATGAACGACGCGCTCCGAACGCCCCCGTGCAGTTGGCCAACGACAAAAAGCCGTGCAGATGACAGAAAGTTTTCGGGGGCGACCGGTAGAGGACGGGAAATTGTCATTATCTTCCGCGAATGCGGCTACAAAGGCCCGGGGAGGGGACGGGATAGTTTTGGCAAGCGACAAACATCTGTCTGGGCCGAGATACCTTCGCCAGGACTCCGCGCGCTCCCCTCCCTGGCAGGGCACCCGAGTTGCCGAGTTGGAACTTTTTCGGGTGCCACCAAATGGCAGTTTGACACGTCATATTTATGAAATGCGCAACGTTGCAGAAAATCACAAAATAAATGAGAAAATTAACTGCCTCGGAGCGGTGAGAAAGGTTGGCTTGGTGCTGTCCACTTGAACGTTTGACGATTGCCTAGGAACGCCTTCGAATAGTTTCGGGGTGAAAAGAAAGGCTTTCTTTCAGAAAGAGAATATTTTCAGAAAGTATTCTATAACTTTAATAGAAGGTGAAGAGTAAGAGTTTGTTAGTCTGAGTCCCAGTATTTAAGTAATTATTTAAAGATTTAAATAGCGCTTTTCTAACTCCTAAATCCTATCCACACTTGTCTCCCTCAGGTACTGTGAACGCCAATGGCGAGACGAAACGACAACGGACCTCATACACCCGCTACCAGACGCTGGAGCTGGAGAAGGAGTTCCACTTCAATCGCTACCTGACCCGCCGCCGGAGGATCGAGATCGCGCACGCCCTGTGCCTCACGGAGCGCCAGATCAAGATCTGGTTCCAGAACCGGCGCATGAAGTGGAAGAAGGAGCACAAGATGGCCTCGATGAACATCGTGCCGTACCACATGGGTCCCTACGGACACCCCTACCACCAGTTCGATATCCATCCGTCGCAGTTCGCGCACTTGAGCGCATAGGACGCGTGGCACTTTTCGGGTACTGGTTAGAGACTCAATCAGTTGTATCAGGAACCATATCAGACGGCGGCGGCGGCCTCGGCGGCCAGCGGCTACCAGTCGCAGGATGGTGGCTCTGTGGGCGGTGGTTCGGGGGTCGGAGTGGGCGGCGTGGGCGGCGTGGGAGGTGGTGGCGGCGGGGCAGGAGCGCTGTCCAACGGCGGCAGCAATGGCCCCGGCAACGGACCCAACTCCCTGTTCGCCTCCGCCGCCTCCGGCTCCCAGGCGCCCGACTGCATCAAGTATCCGCAGGAGTTCTGATCTCAGGTTATCATCAGGCAGCAGCAGCAGCAGCAGCGGCAGCAGGATGATGATCCTGCGGACCGGAGCCAGGATCGGCGGCTCGAGCAGCTCCTGGCGTCGGACTGTGAGCCCGACCCGGACCTGCAACTGGAGCTGAAGGCGGACATTGTCGGCTGCAACTTGTTCTGCTGCTGAGCCACGCCCTGCCGCCTACCGCCTACCGCCTACCGCCAACCGCCCATTGCCCTTGCCCATGCCCATCGCCTACCGCCTGTCGCCGCCCGTCGATCAACCAACATCCAGTGATGTTTCTTGTTTGCAACTGATTCGTGTTAAGCTAAGAAACGAGCCACATTCACATGGTTCGTTTGGGTTTATGATACTGGAGGTGGAACCCCGAGCAATCGCAACTCTCAACCACACTTTTCTGTGACTCGGATTGAGCTTAGCTCTCAATTTCCACCACACAGAGTTTCCATAATACAGAGAAACTTACACATTTTCGTATTAAATGATCTTCTCTGTAGGTATTTGGGTATGCACATGGTATAATAAAGTGACAACAAAGATACGCAAGAAAATTGGTATCGCTCAACTAAAAGAAACTAGAGAAAGGCTTACTATTATTATTATATTTGTATTACTTCAATCTTGATACAAAGATAACAAAAGCAAGGACTTTTGCATACCCTATACCTACTCAGTATAGCTGAATTTCAGATTGATATTTGATATAGATCTGATTTTAGATTAAATCGAAATGATAATATTATAAATTTGGAATATTCGTGTACTCCTTTCACACCTCTGTATCTCCGCGAGTGCTCGTGGGTCCTTCCAGTATGATGAACCTCTTTCTCTAAGCAGTATTCGAAAAGCTGGTAGTTAGTAAGCCTAGCATAATTTTAGCCTGTAAGCTGCACAGATGAACAGACAGAGTTGTCGAGTTAAGCAAAACTAATATCTGCAATAATTTCAAAGTGATTTCTAATTAACGTTAGCCCTTCGTTTATATCTGATCCACCCCAGCCTCGGTCCCAATCAACACCCCACCCAGCGCCCTCCAGGGAGTCCTAAAGAGTGTACTTAATTCCTAGTTAGTAGAGAACCTAACTCTAGTTAACCACATAAGGCTTTGTTTAGTTTGTAAATAGCAGAGCGGCCCAGAGCGGTGATCGCCTTTTTATGTTTGTGTTTCGTTTTGGAGAGAAAATTTCGGAAAGTATCTGTAACTGTTCAATTTATTTTGTGTGTTTGCGTTTGTGTTGTTGAAAGTGCTCTAGCAGCTTGAAAATGCTTTACTAATTTTATCAAAAATCAATCGTTTTAATTGCCACTGAAGAACAAATTCGGAAGATAAACAGGAAGTAAAATATCTCGAAATTAGCATAGAACTTGCTATAGTTAATCAGGATTCAGGATTTCTTTAGAGCATCTGAGCAGCGTCCCTTCCACATTATTTATTCAAAGGCCTCTCAACAATGTCTGTACATTTAAATCGAAAGTTGATCGATATAGTAAGCCAACGAAATTTAACTAAAGCGAGAATTGTTAAAGCCTAAAGCTAAAGGAAACCCATAACCGTAATGTAAAGTAATTATTTATGCTGTACTTTTCGCTAAGCTAAGGTTAGTGCATTCTAGAACTATCGGTAGTCTATGTGAACCTAGATCGTAAGCCTAAATTATGTATATCGAACTAGCAAGACAAATTTTAGTGAAAGCAAAACGGAAGTGAAAAACAAATCAGAATGAGCAGCGGCTAGCTAAAGCTAAGAGACACAAAACGGTGGAAAACGAGGAAAATGAGAAAATCAAAAAAGAAAACCTAGCACAAATTAATTAATCATTTTTTGTTTCCCATTGTGTACATTTGTTCAATCCTAGTTTGTACATTTATGATTGTTTGTTTAATGCAATTTGCCGGAACTGTAATGAAATGATTTCCCACTCGATCGAAATGCAACACACCATTCGTAGTTTTGGGTTAAGGGGCACTCACTGTCGGCCAGGGAACAGTGGGCGCAAAAAGTTTAACTGCATTCCATGTAAAAATAAAATTACGCAACTAATTTTAAATGAAATTCGCATGTATGTATTACCTTAATCTGGGTTCAATTGCAAACGCAATGTTTATAAACAAAAATGGAATCGAAAACAAAAGCGAAAAACAAATGAAACTTCAACTATGAAACCACAAAAACCATACAAATATAAAGAAAAACAAAAAGTATGTAAACATGTATGAATATGGCATAAAAAATAAAAACTATTTTAAAATGTACACTTTTCTTTCATTTTGGTAATGATCTCGCATTGGGCAAGAAAGGATGTTCGGTTCGTTGAGTACAGTTGTCTGGTCGGTGACGTTCAGATGCCCGGATAGCTCAGTCGGTAGAGCATTGGACTTTTAATCCAAGGGTCCAGGGTTCAAGTCCCTGTTCGGGCGAGCATTTTTTCTTTGTTTTATATTCTTAAAATTATAAAGGATGGCATATAACAGGCTTACAGTTAAACAAATTTTATTCTGCTTTCCATACAAGAAAAAAGTTAGCAAATTGTCCTGTATCCGAAATTAGCCACAATTTAATTCAGTAAGCAAAATAAAAATATTTTGATTTTAAGCTTTTGCTTACATTATTGCATCAGTCATTATTTATTTTATTTTATTTATTTATAAATAGGTATCACGTTATTCAAGCAGATTTTGCACAGGAGTTTGGAAAACTGCTTTGCAAGAACATAGAGCCTTAGTTTTGTTGTCACTTTGGCAGAAGCTTGAGAAATGCCCGGGTAGCTCAGTCGGTAGAGCATTGGACTTTTAATCCAAGGGTCCAGGGTTCAAGTCCCTGCTCGGGCGATCTTTATTTTATTTTTCAGTTATTCTGTATTAAATATGTATATATATTTAATTTTATAACTCATTTTATATTATTAATTTTGTAATTAGTTGATATTTGTATAGATTTTTAATACCACCCGCCAGACAATTAATTTAAATATAATTTAGAATTCTCCATTATTAAATATCAAATATACCAAAACATGAGCTTTAAATAATGGAAACATTATATATTAAAACAATAATAAAAAATAATTCCGCCCGAGCAGGGACTTGAACCCTGGACCCTTGGATTAAAAGTCCAATGCTCTACCGACTGAGCTACCCGGGCATTATTTGAATGAAAGACAAAGTGCCAACAAGTCCATTCTCAACTGCTTAAGCATAGGTCGGTAAAGCAGGCCGTCGGTAATGTGGTGCTTCAGTGAAAGCAGCATAAGGCCGAGCAAGCCAAACTGTCGTTTTAGACGCCTAACTTTCGACTGGAAGGTTGGCATCTTCTGTAATTGCGCTTCTGCAAGGTCTGATTGTGGGATGGCCTGAGGCTGGGATCTACTGTGTAGCGACCAGCTCATGTTGACGGAACGTCCGCACTAAGCTTGCCATCAATATGGGTGCCATGGAGGAGTCCGCGGCATTCAGGTTGGCTAAGGAGGGATGAACCGGGCCAGGGGTGAAAACCAGCAGCCAAGAGTTCCCGTGGTAGGCAGTAGTGGGATAGCGTACCGGAGTGAACTGCCGTTATCAGCCCAACCAATATGGTTGGACCACAATCTTTTT
>VNKC01005231.1:0-119023 GCA_008042775.1 Drosophila pectinifera
CCTGTCTCAGCCAAGCATTATCTCCCAAGCTTTCCTATTGAGCTCAAGATGTCTCCGAAATTCGGTCTAGCACTTCTACTCCTTTGCTTCGTCCTTCTAGGACTCAGCGACGCCCATCGAGCACAATATCTAAAAAATGGCGTAAGTACAACAATATTACTTTTTTCTCTAGAGGCTAAATGTATTGATATTGACAGAAACCCGTGCCTCGCAATTCGGGTGGCGGATCGCCTATTGATGAAGGAGTCGATTGCGAAGAGAACAACCTGGCCAGCGGTAACCAAGATAGGTTCAAACCAGGCAAAGGCAAATAAGGAAGGATGACGGAACACACGCTTGGGCCCCCTTGGATCAGAAACGTAGGATAATTGTTGTTGAACAAATGTTTAAAAAATTATAATGATTTTGGCAATAAAAATATACACAATTTTCTACAATTCATATTTTTGTATTTGCCCATTTTTAAGGAATTTTGGGCACTTTCAGAGAAATAACAGAATTAGAGAATATAGAATTCAAGATAATGATTAAAGTATATCAAAATAATAAAAACTAAAGACCAAATACACTGCTGTGAAAGCTAGATTGCCTCCAATATGTAAAACATGCAAGACATCTCGTTGCCACGCCCACCGCATCACATCTCATTATCTTTAAGAAAGCATCTTGTAATCTCAAACCAAGTAGATCATATAGTTTATTTCATTCATCAGAACTATTTCTCTAGCAAGCTGGACTGTGTATATACGATCCCAAAAGCAAATAAAATACATTAGAAACGATTCTCGGATTTACTTTTAGGAGACTGCCAAGTGAAATCCACTTTCATTTACATTAAATGTATTTGTTGTTGCACTTTATTATTCGTACATTTAATATTTTCATACTTTAAATATTTACATAAATTTAACAAACAAACAGGGAGAAAACATGACTTTTTCACAAATAAACAAGAATTTCCATTCATTAAACAATAATACTATTTATGCATGCATTTGTATTTGTGTCTTTTTTATGTATGTGTGCGTATGTGTGTCCGTGTACTATAATTCTTGTGTTGTGTGTATTTTGTTGTTGTAAATGAAAGTACGTAAAAGGACGTTCATAAGTTGTGGCTCTTGTTGTTGCTGTTGTGGTTGCCCTGGCAGGAGCGAAGCCCAAGGGGCGGAGAGGCGGATGGAGGCGTGGCTAAGGGAAGTATCAACCGCAGGCCGGAATGTTTACATCTCTCGCTGGCTCCAAGGAGCTGTGGAATTTGTGTGTGTTGTTGAACTTTGTTATTTTCATCGAATACAGCAGCGCGAGCGTTGATGTTGTTTCTTTGCAATTTCTGATTAGGCTTTTTTGTAATTGGTTTTTCGACTGCTTTCATTTTTAAAAGTTAACTATATAACAAATATAAGATTAGAGTGTAATAATAGGGCCACCAACACGGTCGGTCGCTCTAGTCCTCCAGATTCCTGAAGGCCTGCTGCAGGTCCTCGTGCAGTTGCTCGAAATCGGCCTTGATCTTGGCCTCACCATCCTTAACAGGGTCCTGGAAACAACAATGAGAAAATTAGGGTTAGCACATATTTTTTAATTAAAAAACCTCGAGTGAGAACTCACCTTGAACTTCATGGACGACAGCTGGTACATAATGTTGCCCATAGCCTCACGGATCACGTTCCAGGTAATCTTGTTCTCGGACTGAGCCGTCGACTCCACGGAGTGGCGGGCCAGGTCATAGAAGTCGATGATGTTCTTCAACATGCCGACGGTCTTGTAGAAGGGGCAGAAGCGATCGTACGACGAGTAGGAGTTCTGCTGCAGGAAATCGTCCTTCAGCAGCTTGGCCACCTCGAGCGTGATCTTATCGGTCTCGGCCAGGGAGGCCTTGCCGACCAGCTGCACGATCTCAGACAGATCCTCCTCCTCCTGCAGGATCTCCTTGACCTTGGTACGCAGCGGCACGAACTCGGGGAAGTTCTTGTCATAGAAGTCGTCCAGGGCGCGCATGTACTTCGAGTAGGAAATCAGCCAGTTGATCGAGGGGAAGTGCTTGCGCTGGGCCAGCTTCTTGTCCAGACCCCAGAACACCTGCACGATACCCAGGGTGGCGGAGGTCACGGGATCGGAGAAGTCACCTCCAGGAGGCGACACAGCACCGACTATGGACACGGATCCCTCGCGCTCGGGGTTGCCCAAGCACTTCACACGACCGGCACGCTCGTAGAAGGAGGCCAGACGGGCGCCCAGATAGGCTGGGTAGCCGGAATCGGCAGGCATCTCAGCCAGACGACCCGAAATCTCACGCAGAGCCTCGGCCCATCGAGAGGTGGAGTCAGCCATCATGGACACGTTGTAACCCATGTCACGGAAGTACTCAGACAGAGTGATACCGGTGTAGATGGAGGCCTCACGGGCAGCCACAGGCATGTTGGAGGTGTTGGCCACCAGGGCGGTACGCTTCATGATGGACTCGGTTACACCGTCAATCTCCACGGACAGCTCGGGGAAGTCTCGCAGTACCTCAGACATCTCGTTGCCACGCTCGCCGCATCCGACGTAGATGATCACATCGGAGTTGGAGTACTTGGAGAGGGCCTGGGAAAAGAGAAATAGAAATAAATTGAAAATAGATTCTCTTGTTTTACATACATATGTAAAGTTTACTTAAATTAAGTTACAGTTTTTTTCGATTTCACAGAAGCTTTAGGACTGACATATTGTTAATTGAGATTAATAGTATTAACATCTGATTATCAGTAAAATTCTCAGTATTATGATTCTAGGAATACATAATAACCTTATACTCTTATTATCTATTCCTGGGAACGGAATACCGAGAATCCGATGTCAAGACTTTTAAACTCAATTAACAATATATAAAATGATTAAGTGCATGTAGCGACCATCATTAAATATGACCAATTATTAGTATAAATACTGATCGGGTGCCAGGCCACAGTTACAGTATCTTCAAGACTCCATTGAGCTCAAGATGTCTTCGAAATTCGGCCTAGCACTTCTACTTCTTTGCTTCGTCCTTCTGGGACTCAGCGAAGCTCAAAGGCTGCAGCACCAGAAGCCCCAGAAGCCCCAGCAGCACCAGCAGCTCCAGAAGAAACCTGCAGCCGTAAGACGGCTAGAACCAAGGGTAATGAAGTTATTTGTAACTTAAAAAGTTGAGTTTAATCCTGATTCCTGATTTATTCATAAAAAACAGCAACACCTCCGTGGACGTTCGACTTCAACGGTTTGCAAAACAACACCTGCACCGGAAATTGTCGATATACCTACTGAAGGAATAAATCGCGAAGAGAACGAATTGGCCGCCAACATTAAGGACACTCGAAGACCACACTGAGATCAAGTCTGGCTTGCAGCTTAGAAACTATCCAAGGGTCGGAATCGAATAAGTAAATAAAACAAAACCTCTTTCTTCCCGAACTGAAGCCTAATCTTAAATTTTAACGCCACTGTGGCCTGGCCTAGAGTTCCGAAATTCTGGTTAATAATTTTCAGAGGTCAAGCCTCTCTCCGTGTGTTCCCACAACACTCACCTGCGAGATCACGGTCTTGCCGCAACCGAAGGCTCCGGGAATGGCGGTGGTACCGCCCTGGACGCAGGGGAAGAGCGAATCGAGCACGCGCTGTCCTGTCAGCAAGGGGTGGTTGGCGGGCAGCTTCTCGGTCACGGGACGGGGCTGACGCACGGGCCACACCTGCAACATGGTGTGCTTGGTGATCTCGCCGTCGAACTCCGTCTCCAGGACGACATCGTCGACCTTGTAGTTGCCCGAGGGGGCAATGTAGCGCACTGTACCCTTGGCGCGGGGATTGACTATCATCTTGTGCTTGACCAGGGTGTTCTCGTGCACGAGACCGTACAGGTCGCCGCCGGTGATGTGGGAGCCGACCTTGACGTTCAAGGGGTTGAACTCCCAGCTGGCCACACGCGACAAGCTGGGCACGTTTACGCCCTTGGGGATGTAGATGGAGTTGGTCAGCTCGTTGATGTCCTTCAGGGGACGCTGGATACCGTCAAAGATGCTGCCCATGATACCGGGGCCAAGCTCCACGGAGAGGGGCTTTCCGGTACGCAGGACGGGATCGCCCACAGTTACGCCGGAAGTCTCCTCGTACACCTGGATGGTGGCCATGTCACCCTCCAGACGGATGATCTCGCCCACCAGCTCGTAGTAACCGACGCGGACCAACTCGTACATAGCCGATCCCGACATGCACTCGGCGGTGACGACTGGAATAAAAGTAGGATCGATCGGATTAGAGGGGTTTGGTACAAGGTAGAGTCACAATTGAATAACTATATTTTTACATTATAAATTTACACAATTAGTAAGAGTGGTTCGAACTTATTTTGATTTATATTTACTTTTCATTTAATAAGATTAAGTGTTTCAAAGTTTCTGAAAGAACTTGAGATAATAGATCACTCTTTAAAATATATTTATAGAACTCAGAACATGAACTTTTATTATTTTTTATCCACTCGAATTAGAAAAGATTTAATGGATGTGAGCTAGAGAGAAACTCGAGAGTGCATTTTCTCTATCCGGTTGAGGCTAACCTCCAGTCTAAATTAAAGAAAAGCCCAGTAATACTAACTTAACTTTTAACTGTACACTGAGACATTGTACAGTGTTGGTTAGTTATTAAAGAGTACTTACCAGGACCGGAGACGGCGAAGACACGTCCATATTTGGACTCACGCTCCTCATCATCGAAACGCTTGAGGTTGGACATTTTGCTTTATGCTGGTTCTGGGACTGCAAAGAACAATAAAATCAAAAGAAAAATTATAAAATGAAAATCCAGCGAAGAGGAGAGAGATAAAGGTGAAAATTTTCTTATCACTAATTGCTAGTTGGCCCTTTTGTCAGCTGACAAGCAACAGGTGTATGTCTCCCTCGCTCGCTCTCTCGCTAGTTTCCTCTTCTATTTATTTAGTATTACCCACCAGGTTTAAGGTTATAAAATCGTTTTCGATTTACTGCTAATTGGATCTACTAACTAATTTTCAGCGATTTCTCGGTTTTTTAACTCCCCCTTCTTCGATTATGCTGCAAAAACTTTAAATGCAGAGCTTTCGGTTCACGTGACAGAGCTTTGCGCAAGTTCGAAAATAATTCTCTCCACTAAATCACCTAATAAATACAATAAAAACTAAACAAAAACTATTAAAAAAAATCACGAGCTAGCTAGCAAAACGAAATATGTAACTAAAACACTCGTTTACTTTGAAGATAACATTTATGCGGGTTTTAATTTATCGAAAAAAGACAAAAATAGAGAGTGAGAGCGGGGGAAGTTACGCTCTTTCTTGCTCTCTCTCTCTCTCTCCGTTCCAGTTCGAATATCTGACAACTGCTTTTTGACGTTGATCACAAGACTACTGTCATTGCTGTCAGCTGACAAATGAAAAAAGTGGTTAATGAAAAAAATAAGAAATCTTCGGGGCGCCCTTTCCACAACCAAGAGTGTGGAGCCTTCCATGCTAGATTTATCGTTGGTTGCTTGAGAACCCAAGAAGCGTACAACTTCAGTTCGAATTTCGAAATGAGCGGCAGCAGCGATCACAAGACCCACGGTGCGAGCGGGACAGGGCGAACACGGGGAGCGGGGTCAGCTGACAAGGCAAAATAATTTTCCACGCGCAAAATTTTCACGTTCGCAGAGACCGCACTTTAATACTGGAGTTTCCAGATTTTGTTCGGGCTTGTGTTCTACACTTCTAGGCGTGTCTGGGTTTGCATTTATTATCTAATATAAATGCAGGCGCTCTGCGTGTTTTCGCTTTACGCTTTGATCGCTGCTTCGTCACTTTTTCGGGGCGATTTCAAGGGGGAATTTCGAATAAGATCTCCGATCTTTGCGTTTTAGTGAATTCAACCGTTTTTAACTATTATTTGTTTAGTGTTTCTTAATTGTGGGCGTGAGTTAGCGATGAGGGGGTGGGGGCGGGCGCTTACTTTGCTGTGTCTTCGCCTTCACCTTGCGAACGTGTGTGCTTGCTGCTTTTCTCCAAACCGAAAACCGACTGAGCCGCAGAAATAAAACGTTGACGCTCGCACATCGAAAGCTCCGTGACTTCGATTTCGATTTCGACCCCGATCCAATCCGATCGCGAGCTTTGCGCTCGCTTTGCGCGGCGAGCTTCGAAGCTCCAGCCTTGCATGCGAGTTCGGAGAGTTTCGAGCCGATATCGATTGTGAGCGGAGCTTTCGCCAATCGAAATACGCAGCAGTCTGCAATGGAGCGAGGAAGGAGAGGGAGAAAGATAAGGAGTGAGAGAGCGCATGGGGGTCACACTGGCTAAAATAACTTCGAGGGCTGATTGTAAAGTCTGTAGCTTGTATATTTCATAATTTGTTTATACTTTATGCGTTAGAAAGTTTAAATAAAAAAAATAAAAAAAAATAAAATTTTTTAAACCTTTAAGATAGCATATTATTGAATGAATGAATATTATTATTTAAGGAATAAGTAGGCAAAATACAGTTTTCCAATTTAAGCCACCACTGTAAACCTCCGATATTAGTTATCGTGAACATAAATAAAATTTCGTACAAGCTTCAATTCAGCACATGTACTTGCATTGTGTATATGCAAGTGTTAAATGCACCGAATTAAAAAGTGCAATTAATTAATTACACAAGCTATTAGTTTGCTGTTTAAAGTTACAGAAATGCAATTTTAAATTAATCAATTCGTGTAAGTGGTCTGCGCGAGGGTGGGCCCAAAAGTACCATAATATGGTATTCTACTATACCCTCCTCCCTTCAGTATTATATATTTATTTATTTTTTTCCCATGTACTGAATACAAACAAAACTTACTGCCCTGCTGGCAGAGGCTGTGGTGCAAAAACTTTCATTAAAATTCGCATTGTAAAAAGATATTTACAACTGATTTACATTTGTTTCTTTATTTTTACAATCATTTCTCCCATTCTACTTATTTTTTTTTTGTTTTCATCCCTCAGTTGGTGTTCTAGTTCCGATTTCGCCTCTCTTTTTCCGCTTGTCCGGATGCAATCAATGGGTCTGGAGTTGGGGAGGGGCAGAACCTCAACATGGTCAACTGATGGAGACTCTTTAGGTTTATAAAGTTCCTAAAAACACAATCTCTTTCAAATAGAGTAGTTTACCCACATATCAACTTTCAACTCAATCGGACAAATACTTTAATGAGTATCCCATCTTGTACTTCTATGTACTTGTAAGATCTTTTCAACATAGTTTCTCAATAGATATGTATATCTGCAACAGTGATTCTTTAAGTTATGTGTCGTATAATATATATATATAATTCTACAGGGTACCTCCGGCCGGGAAAACTTGATAATTCATCTCCTTATTATTGGTCATATTTAATAAAGTAATAAAGTAAAGCTAATTTGGTCAAGCCTTAAGAGAAAAGTACGAAATATTTTATCTGAGAGTTCAATTCCTAGATTTCAATCTAAAATTTACTCCAAATACGTCGCAAACTGACTGCAACTCAGGTCTGAATACAAACCACCATTTATAGGGTATCTGAAAAATATATACTAATTGGAATCTGAATAAGCTAAATGAGAAAGCGACTATATACTATATACTATAGTATGACTATGAAAATAGAGCAGAAAAATGTATTGCGAAAAATGATTATTATATCGAAACCATTCTTAAATAATAATAACTTCAGGGAAATAATTGCTATAATTTAATAATCATCAAATTATGTGTAATTCTTATAACTAACCTGAGCACTTAACATTGATATTTAAGCAATACTTTACGATCGTAAAATGATTTAAACTAATTATTCAGGGTTAACTTTTTCTTGATAACTAAATCGAACTTTTCAATAAAGAATCGAGGTAAAGTTAGGAGTTAGCTTTAATAATATTTTAAAAAAGGCTAAGATATTAAAAAAGACCATACTTTATTATTATATTATATATTATTTAAAGAGCCTGCATATTATATATTATTTGTATTGTCCTTTGTGCAGCTTCCACAAAATTTTCGGATTGCAGTCAGCAAAAGTGGCATCTTCAGCGCAAAGCCCTGCTTACAAAGTAGTCAACAGTCAAAGAGTCGTTGGTGTTCAGATGCGAGAGATATGGATATATATATATGGGGGCCCTCACTCGCTTTTTGCATAACTTATAAATCGATGACGTTGGCAGGCGAGAGCGCATCTCGAGTTGGGGCATTTGCATAATAAGGCAGAGCCAGACCCAGAGGCAGTGGCAGGAGCAGGAGCAGGGCAGTGCATGCGGCACGAAGAGTGGCTGCCTGCGATTCAGTGGCGGATATTGCGGGGGACTCCCCGCCGACTGCCGTGCAGATGTGCAGATGTGCGAGATGTACTGCCACCGAGTGTTTTGGATTCTGTGTCAAAATGGCGCAGAAAAATGCTCGAGTGGAGCTGCTGACTGCAGAGCGCCAAAGTGGAATGAATTTGACACGTCGAAGCTGAGATATGTCAGCCCGCAACACACTAACACCAACACCCCGACACCCGACACCCGACACACACACAACCGTTTTCCCAGGCACTTGGGTGGGTGTGTAAGTGGTGTGTCCCGGTTAAAATCCTTTCCATGTTAGTTGGAATTATGCAGGGAAATTTGTCCCAGATAAATTAGACACTTCGTGTGACATTTATTCGTTTCACACAAGAAATGTTCAGTGTAGAAATCCATTTTATTTATATATAATATTAAATAATAACCTTAAGCTTTGAGTTTTTGTCCTGTCTTTTCCATTCGCTAACTTTATGGATATATTCGCTATAACTTTGCTTTCGTGCATAGATGTTTCCTTTCTATATGTGGGATAACTGTATGCATTAAGTCATAACTTCATTTGGCTGCCATGGGGCATTCATTTAGTTTATGTCTGTGCAACTCGCGTATCTGCCGCCCTCTCTCCCTCCATCTCGATAAATTCATTTGGGTCTTGTTAGGGAACCCCCGCCTGCCTGGCCGAAGGTCCGGCGGTACCCAGGCACACCACTGGCTAATCTTGTTGCGCATTGCCATAATTTTCAATTTACATGCACCCAGTGAGTTCCGCCCACTCCTCGCCCACTCCTCTGGACCAGGAGCTATCCCGGCTATCCGGGCTATCCGAGTCCGTCCGGGCGTTATATTGGTCACAATAAATTGACTGCGATGGCCCCGACTGTGTGTTTGTGTGTCGGTATTTAATCGGGTGTGAGTGTATGTGCACTGCAAAAAATAAGGAAAAAAAGAATCTGAATATCTGAATCTCCTACTACTATTATTTATTTACTTCAAAGTTCATTTCAAGCTTGGTGTATGAAATGTTTTATCAAACTGATGATACTTGTATAGGTTCCTGAATTATTCTTATTAGTTTATTAGTTTTCATCGAAAGTTAGTTCAAAATATATATAAAATATATATAATATATATACAAAATATATCAATAATTATTTGGATTCTTGACTAACTCCACTACCTTTAAGAAGTTTTAAAAATTATTTATTTAACTTGCTCTTTCAAGTTTCCCACACACTTACACCCTACAAGTTTATATATCTTAAATTCGATTTGGCCATAATGTGCAATCAAGAAGACGCATTTTTAAGTCCTTAAATCTGTATTTTTATATCCTGATTTTATAGACAAGTCAAATTTTAAAATTTTCATAACTAACCCTTTTAGTTTCTTAAAATGAAATATATTTGCCTGAATCCTTTTTGGCGGTGCAAGTTTCGACCGTCGTCGCCCTCGCTTCCATTCCCTTGATTATGGCCTGGAGTCCTGCCGCCTCCTGCTGCCGGCTCCTGGCATTACGCTGCAGTTACATTAGGCGCCATCGAGGCCTGCGAAGTGCAGAATTCGATGGGGGCCATCATCGTGGGCAGCGCGTGGGTCCTTTGTCCTCTATTCCGGCGTGCCTAATCATTGACACATTCATTGATGCATCCGAGCGCATTCTGGCATATTTACGAGCTGTCCTAATTGTCCGCAAGCAGATGCATTGCGCTGGAGCAGCGCCCTGGCAATTAGATCCTTGGTCCTGCAGCAGTAAGTATAAGCTTGCCCTATTCACAGGGAGTTCATGTTTATTAGTTGAAGGTCCTTTAAATGAGTTAGAGCTTAATTTATAAATTTATGCTAAATAAGCTTCCTTTCAAACATTAAAATTATGCTTGGTTCTTTGAAGACGAGTAAAACTAAGGAGATTTTGCGAATCGTTTCTCCCCCAGTGAGTTTTTAAGCCTTTTGGCAGGAAAGTCCTGCTGCACTTTACCACAACAAACAAAGCCAAGATTTAGCAACAGCAAGGAGGCTTCCTTCCAAACAACAGCAGTGAAAAACGCAGGCTCCCAGCGCACAGGACCATATGCTAAGGGGGCGCAAGGAGTCAAAGGAGTCCTGGCTCCCGTTAACAGTAAACTTTTCACATGCTCTCCCCCATACACTCGCCAAGCCAGGCTGGAAAATAATTTGCAAGGACATGGAAAATCCCTTAAAGCTTCTGCAGGAAACTGAAACTGATAGTAGACATCACAGGGATAGTGAAAAATTAAAGGAAGATCTATTTCAATCTATAATTATCCAAGTAAATAATAGTTATATTAGATATGGGTACATTTTATTCAACTTTTCTTATACTTTGTTTTTTTAATTAAGGTCCTTACGAACTTCATAGTTCCTAATTACGAATATTAGCTGGCAGTTTATGGCTTTCCTTTATTCTTTATTTTTCAAAAGCACCAAAAGTTAAAGTTCAAAAACTAAAACTATAAACGCAAATTGGAGAGCTTCTTGCCAACTCCCTCCTCCTTCGAACGGCTCCCCAGCGGGTGTGTGTATTTGGGGGGGGACCCCTCCCTTCGGTTTCCAGATATCCTGATATCCTAGCCCCCCCTCCTCGTCGTGGTGCTGTGGCAACTGTGCAACTTGTGTGCTGCGCATTTCAACTTAACTGAATTATTAGCCGACTTGTGTGAATTATGATCTCTTAGTGCTGATACACCAGGCCACCAGGCCACACGGCAACGCTTGGCATCCTTCCGCTCCTGCGGAGCCTCCCCCCTCTCCAAATGCTCCCCCCTTGTGTTGCACTCTCAGCCACTTTCGTTAATGCATTTGCCCAGTGGCCATGTGGGATTCTTGTTGCTTCTGCTGCTCAGGCAATTTTCCAAAAACAATATGAGAACCAGCAAATACGCACATGCACGTATGCACTGTCAGAAAGAAAGGGTTATTAAATGGGATATTTCTAAGTCTAGATTCACAATATATATCTGAAGGAACAGGGCTTTGGGAGGGGAATATTTATATTCAAAATGATGTTAGGATAATTAAGGCATTAAGGCATTAATTAAGACTACTACCTGCTTTGTGGCCAGTCTCTGTGCAGATCTCTCCCCAAGGTAATTAATAATATCTCTTACCATTTCTATTCACTCCTGCTTGTGGCTTAGACTTGTTGTAAGTCTTAAAGCAAATTTTTTCTGTGCAGCAGCAGTTCTGAGTTGAGTTTCAACTGTTGACTGGAGCTCAGATAAAAAAGACTGAGACTGCGGCAGAGGAGAACTGGTTTCCCGGACTGGGCCTACGGCTTGTGATATATTCATGCTGATGTTAGTGGCATGGCAGGCTCTGCAGATCCCCCAGGATCTGGTATACTCATAATCCGTTGCACTCCCTTTGCCACAGATTGCAGTATAACTCATAACTGAAAGTGAGGGGAAAACATTGGAAAGATTGGAAGATATACTCTAGTTTGGTAAATACTCTTTGCCGCTGAAAGTAAGCTCAATTTATAACTAATAAAATGTATATTTAAATAAATTAAAGGTCTACAACCGATGCCTTGTTTAGTTATATATGACCTCCTACAGGCTTGTCATGTGAATTAAATTCTTCATTTTCTATTCCAGGGCTTTAGGGACTTAAATTTTTTGCGAAAAACTATTTATTCCTTGGCAGGCTCCTCGGTTATCTGTGGGCCAACCCACAGACTTGCTGCGAGGGCAAAGGCTTTCAGGCCCAGACGAACTTTACTTAACCCCGACCTCGATTGTCCGGCCGAGCCCTCCCCGGGTTCGCCGACTATTCTCCAGTTGGTTGAAAATGATTTATGGGGCTGGTCTGAGGGATTAGCATATGAATCCAAACAAAGCTGCTTGTCCTTGCCGGATCCTTTGGCTCCTCCTCGTTGGCCCCTATCCTTCTCCTGCTGCCGCTCAGCTGCGACTAAGCCAGTTTCCGTTTGTATGCTTAGGCTGGAAAATGTACAAGATTTTGGCTAAAATCGAACCGGAAATGGCTTAAGCAAACACCCATAAATGTGTGCAAATCTGTGTGCCACGTAGTCTGGCGCGTATGTGAGTGTGTGTGTCCGTGTTGGGACAGGACCTGCAGTATGCGTAATTAACCTTTGACACGGCAGGTTGGTCCTGCCCTTCTGCTCCGTCTCCTTCTCCCTCTCCGTCTCCGGCATATTCAAATTTCACTTACCGTTTTGGCAATTAGTCCACTGCAGGTGTGTGCGAGGGGGTCGGGGTCCAGCAGCTCCAATTGATCTCCGAACCCCGAAACCTTGGCTTTGGCTCCGATTCTCTGCCCGTAATTATGTTTTCTTTAATCTGAGCTCCAAGCTCTAAGCCTGTCCTCCTGGGAACGTGTCCTGCGTAATCTCTTCCTAAGCAGATGCAAAGTAATATTTGGGGCTTTCGGATGGTAATTTAAAAATAACTAAGACTAGAAGGTGATGTAAGCTGCTCTGTGCATTATGCTTAGATATAGGGGATTGCTGACCTGAATATCCTGCAAGGAGGCTTACTCCTGGCTAACTTGCTAAATGCCTTAGGTTAACCTAAAAGATTAATTATTGTTTTTCTAGAAACTGAGCCAGCTGGTATGTCCTTATATCAGGAATTCCTTTAATCTAATAATCCCAGATTATAATCCAGATGCAAAGTAATATTTGGGGCTTTCGGATGGTAATTTAAAGATAACTATGATTAGATGGTGATGTAAGCTGCTCTGTGCATTATGCATATTTAGGGGATTGGTGACCTGAATATCCTGCAAGGATAACTTGCTAAATGCCATAGGTTAACGTAAAATATTAATTATTATTCTTCTAGAAACTGAGCCAGCTGGTATGTCCTTATATCAGGAATTCTTATAATCTAATAATTTCAGAGATATTTTATATATTCGAAGTATTCCGAATTACTTCAAGTTCGTTTTACCTTTTAAATTATTTTTAGTTTTTAGAAATAACTCAATCCCCCACAAGCAAGAATATATAGGAGATTGGGTCTGAACTATCCGTTTTTAATGCTTACAAAAATACCATATAAGAATAGGTGAAATCAGGGGAAGGCCTAGTGGTGTCCATGGTCGTGTCCGCCGCTCTGCTTGTGGGACTTGTGCCACTTCTTCTTGTGCTCCCCGCCGCCCTTCTGGCCGTGCTCCTTCTTGTGGCCCCACTTCTTGGCCTCCTCGTGCTTCTTCTTGTGGCCCTTGTGGCCCTTCTTCTTGTGTCCCTTCTTGCTGTGACCCTTCTTGCCGTGATGCTCCTCGTGGCCCCCCTTCTTGTGGTGCCCCTTCTTGAAGCTGCTGCCCTTCTTGTGCTTCTTGCCCTCCTCGAAGCCGCCGTGCTTCTCCTCGCCACCCTCGTCGTGATCCTCGTCGTAGAACTTCTTCTCCTTCTTGTTCTCGTCCAGCTTGTGGACGTTGTGCTTGCCCTTGATGGAGTGTCCCTTCTTGTAGGAGCCATGATCCTCGAACTCGCTGCCCTTCTCCCCCTTGGAGCCCTTCTTCTTCTTCTTGTGGTGGGCCTCGGAGTGCTTGTGCTTCTTCTCGTGGCCCTCCTCCTCGCCATGCTCACCCTTCTTGCCCTCCTTGTCGTGGTGGCCCTTCTCGCCCTTCTCGGAGTGCTCCTCGTGCTTCTTGCCCTTCTTGCTCTTGCCGCCATGCTTCTTGAAGTGCTCGCTGTGGTGCTCCTCGCCGGACTCCTCCTCGCCGCCCTCCGAGTGCTCCGAGTGGTCGTCGTGCTTCGAGGCGGCCACCAGCTGATCGGGTTCCTGGGAGATCGTAGAAGGTACAAGCTGTGATTAGGCACTTAGAGCTGGCTCCCTGGGACACCTTAAGTCATACTTTATTCAGCTGTCTTACCTGCTCCTCCTTCTGCCCGAAGTACGGCCGAAAATCCTCATAGTCCCGGCTAAGCAACACGGAGCTTATGGCCATGGCCCTGTCCGGCGTCGAGTGGAGACCCAAAGCCCCGGCCAGAAGACCCAGCAGCGTTATCACTTGCCACGTTGGCCACATGGCCACGATGCCCCTGCAGCTGCAGCTGCTCCTTGCTACGACTAGAGTCCTGGCTCTGGCCCTGGCTCTGGCTCCTTCTTCGCTCTCTCAGCTCCTTCCCTGTAATCTGGGTATTTCTGGACTTTCTGGTGCGGCTGCCACGCCCGCTTGTTGCCGTCTACTGGCCAAGTCTCGAGCCGGCGAAGCCTTTTATCCACGCTCTCCGCGCCCTTCTCCAGCTTGTGGCTGATTTGCCAACTTTGCCATCCGTTTTTGCCCAGTTTATACTAGACTTTCGTTTCGGTGTATTGCATTTGGTAAGAGGTAGCGGAGTTTCAGGGGGAATACGAGCTGGACTTACCTATAAGTCTATTAGGTTTCGTATTAAGTAATAGATTTCCTGCGGAGAAAATTAAATAAAAAGTAATCGAGTTAAATATAGAATAAATATTAATATAAATGTATTTTTTGGTTTACAAATATCTGCTTAATATAATTAAAACCCTGTTAAGGTATCCTTTAGTCGCAATATTCCATTCACCCATTCATCCTCTTTTTTCTGCTCTATATTTGGTTTTTGCCTGCTTATTTTAGCCATGTTTCTTTCTCCTCTAAGTGCATAACGTTGTTCCCAACTGAAAAAGCCCTTCGAACTGGCCAACTTCTTGCGGTTTCGGAGGTTTTTCTTGCCCTGCTGCTGCCTCTACTGTTGCTGTTGGCCAAAAACCAGCGACTTTTGTTACGCTGCACATTGCAAAACGGCAAAACCGAATAGGTTTCGTAGACCAAATGATGGCCAGGCCCGAGGACGGACAGATGGCCGAGTGCCCAAGTCGCACAGTGGGCCTTATTGACTGCCGATTGCTTAAATTCGGCGACAGTCGCATGATGGATTCGGTTCGACACAAGCCCCCCTCGATGTCCCCGCCCAATTATCCATCAATCATGAGCAATGCTGTTTGCTTGCTTGATTTTCAACTTAATTAATAATTTATTGACCACTTGTGAGTGTCTTGTGTGCGGTTGATTGATAACAACCCAGGGATTTGGCCACAACATCGGTCGAGCGATAAGAGACGGTCTTCGGGGGGCATAATAGAGAACCGGAAATGTCAAAATATATCTGGACTATCTGGGTTTGTGTGTTTGTGCGTTTATTGAACAACAAATGTTACATTTATTTATTGTGTTGAACTGTAAACAATCGCCGTTCTCTGATGTAATTATTCAAAGTTTTCAATCAGTTTCTTTTCTTACTTAAGTTCCTTAATATTCTGCCCATTTAAATTTAAATTTATCTTTTTCTCAACTCTTTTCCTTTAGCCTTTTATTTACCTAATTATCATATTGAAAGTGTCTTTACCAATTAACTTCTTTATCATTTTTTGGCCTCTGTTTAAACTTCATTAGCCAACCCCACTCACCCTTCTCTTTAGCCGCATCATCACCTTAAGAGTTGTAACCTCTAACCCTCATCAACTTCCCCGGTGTTTACCTTCCTCCCAAAGGACTCCACCAAGTTATCGCTTAATTTTTGGCTACCCCTATCAAGGAGGCTTTATTATCTCTATAAATTATTATATAATCGTTTACTTACTGCTTGGATATTTATGCCTATATTTAAATCAGATTTTAGTGTTTAAGAATGTGTTTATTAAGTATTTTACTTATTAAAATAATAGGGAAGTATTTATAATGGAAGGAAATATATATATATTTATAAGGGCTCTGAATTATTTTATTTATTAATGGAAGCTTAGGAACGAAATAATAATTTAAATTGGACACTTCTACATATTGTATATTAAGAATTTCACATATTAATTTAATAAGGAAGTATTTATAATGGAAGGAAATATATTTACAAGGGCTCTCAATTATTTTATTTATTAATGGAAACTTAAGATCGAAATACCAAAAAAGAGCTATCATTTAAAAGCGGATATTGTATATTAAGTATTTCACATATTAATTTAATAAGGAAGTATTTATAATGGAGAGAAATATATTTACAAGGGCTCTCAATTATTTTATTTATTAATGGTAACTTAAGAACAA
Organism: Drosophila pectinifera; assembly: GCA_008042775.1. Classification (NCBI taxonomy): domain Eukaryota; kingdom Metazoa; phylum Arthropoda; class Insecta; order Diptera; family Drosophilidae; genus Drosophila; species Drosophila pectinifera. The sequence goes on from VNKC01005231.1 coordinate 16,361, forward strand.
AGTACCATATAATGTGTTATCATTTAAAAGCAGACACTTCTACATTATTTTCTTCTGTTTTTTATTGGTTGACCTAGTTTTGTGAGTACTTAACTGCCTTTCCCTGGGGTATATTTCTGGAGTTACGCCCCTGATCACTCCTCGAGTCACGTCGGCACCTTCTCGTATTTATGCGTCCGATGTGTCGCTATAAAGTTGTCGAGTTGCGTTATAAATACACGTCTTAAAGTTATTTTTTCAGCCGCTGACTGCCTGCCCCCAATTTCAGAGTCCTGTATCCTTTTTTTTAACCGCCGCCGACTCTGTTTATCCGTGGCTTTTTGGCCATTTCTCTTGGCCATTCCGGTGCCATCTTTGGGGCCGAACCTGGTCACAGGAAATGCATTTTAAATGTCGGCGGCGGCATAAATAAAGCGTTAATGTTGCGGGGCAAGTGCAGGACGAATTGGAGGACGATGCGTTGCCTTGGGCCCGCCTTGCCGTCGCCTTAATTTATGAGCCGCGGCAGCAAGGACAAACGAGGAATTTCATTCGATTTCGCATTTCGATTCCATTCGATTCGATTTGGGCGAAAATTCGCATTTCCGTTTCCGTTCCTCCGTCGCTGGCTCCGTGGCAAAAGTTTGACAGCCACTTGGCACCTTCGGAACTTTTTCTAGCCATCGCATTCCAGTCCCACTTCCACTCCCATTCCCATACCCAATCCCATCCAGCTTTTTACGCCACGCCACGCCACTCCACTCCACTTGAATGCTCCAAACTGTCCCCAGTTCCCCGGCTGCTTTCGCATTCACACAAAGTTCAGTAGTTGGCCAAAAGTCACTTGGCATGCATATAAATTGTCAGCCATTAAATTTGCATTGACATTTTGGCCGTGTTTTTTAACCCGCCGCCACCCAGCAGCGGCATGCGAACCACCCTTAACCCCCAAAACCTATGGAGCACCCTCCGGATTTAGCCGGGTGATTTATCTATGCACTCTTTGATTGCATGGAGCTGCGAGCATTGAGGGCAAATTCTCGACTACTCGACGAGTTTTGTTTGCCATGTTTCGGTGCTTGTTTTTATTGAATTTCCTGAATTAATTTGCCAACATCAGGCTGCACATATAAAGAAAAAATAAACTATATAAAAAGTTCACGAAAGTAACGATGCGGTGAGTACCCTATCGGATTTGTAGAGAAGGTTTTCTTAACAAATATAGGTTAAGAAAGATAGATACATAATATTTTTAAAATATATTTTATAATTAGGGGATGCTTACAGAACTTGTATATTAATTTTTTCAATACTTTCGATTCTGCTTCTGTTATTTATATTATTTAAAGATTCTTTAACTTTCATATAAATTAATTACAAAGACTCTAAACTGTTTCTCATTTACTTATATTATCAATTATATAGAAATCTATCTCAGAATAATAAATACTCACTCAGGAAGTGTATCCAAAACTATAGAGTCTAGTGAATATACAAAAAAGTCACTGGGAGAACGAGAAAAATGCTGTGTGGAACGTTGATTAAACTTGGCTTGGCATTGACATCAGCCGAGGAGTTGCATCCACTCCACTCACAGATTCAATCTCGGTCCGGATATCTCTTCAGGTTGGCCGGCAATTAGCCTAATACCCAAGGACCTCGTGGCAACCTCGTTCGGGTTTTAGCCTTATTGAGTCCGGCTAGTAGCCATATGTCCTCCAATCATAATCAAAAAAAGGTCCACCTAACCACCATCACCACTCGTATTTCAAGAAGGGGACTCTTTTTTCCCTTCGTTGGAATTTATGTAATCACAGCGTTTGGAGGCAGGCAGAGGTGGGTTAAGGGGCATCGAGTAAAGGCTTAATTGTGAGTCTATGCCTGAGTGTGGGTTTTCCATGAAAAGAAGTCTCGAATTATTCTCGGAGCTAATCAATTCACTCGCCAGGACATTTCTTGGTAATTCATTGATGCTGAAGGGCAAAAACTGGTGTCCTGATTTGCTGTACGCTTTTTGGTAAGAGATCTAGGTAAAGATGGACGAGGAACTGGTTTGATACGAGCTGTCTTTAATTAGATATAGCTTACGGCTTTATAAGTTAACATTTTTCTATGAATTTAATTTAATATTTAAATGTACAAATACAGACTTTATTCTCACTACAGTTCCCTTTAAAGATATATCATATTATTCTAAGAACCTTAATGAATACTATTGGTTAATATACAATTGATGAATATTTTTCGACATTTAAATCATAAATAATTTAATGTAATACTTTTTATTATAAATTCTTTATGCTTAATTTGTTTCTCTAAATATTTAAATATATATTAATACTTGTCGTTGTAATATTTAATATCTGTTCGTTTAATATTCCGTCTTAAGTTTTATTAACTTCCTGCTGCTAGTAACGTCTCTGAATTTCTGGTGAAAGATTTCTTGAATTAATGCTTCCGCTGCCGTCTTAAAAACATTTCTCCATCATTTGCATCTGCTCTTAACTTGGCTGTGAATTAAATTTCCTTCGCTTCACTTCGTTATCTTCCAGCTCGCTACCTCTCCGATACTGACAGTTGCCGGAGGTCAACTAGCCGAAGGTGAAGCATTTCCGTTAAATGTTATTTACCCAAAAGCGATTTCAAATGTTTTGCAACGCAGCCGCAGCCGCAGCATCCCTTGAACAGGAGCTTCCGCTCCCCTCCGCTTCCCAGGACATTTAACGCTGCAGTCTTTAGGTTATTTATTGCAACGCTTTTGACAAACTTTAAAACATCCCCGCTAAACTTTGATCGCACTGGCGATGTGGAAAATCCGCCAGCCAGAATGGAGCAGCTCATCTCCTGCAGTGAGAATAAATTAGCTTTACTTACTGAGCTCTAAAATATTTATCAATGACATTATTTTATACTGGTTATAGATGCCTCTTAACTAACTTTAAGTTATACTATTTAGTATGTTATTTCCCAGTTAAATTTATTTCTGAACAGATATGTTGAAGTATAAGCTATAAAAAGGCTATTTTGTGTTGTGTTACTTCCTAATTTTAATATTAATAGACATTTCTCCAGGTGTACAACCCCCCCCTGAGCACGTGCCGGCTTTGCTTGAGTCCGCCTCCGCCTCGAGCTGCACCTTGAATGCTCCTTGCCCCTTCCTTGCGGCAAATGCAGCGTGACAGCCGCGGCTTTTTCACTCACACACACACACGCACACACACCTTTACCCCCATTGAAATGTGGGTCGCAGGGGCTGGCTGTCAGGTGGAACAGGGGAGGGGGGATAGATGGAACAGAAAGGATTGCACCTCAGCGCTGCATTTCAAAATTCAATAAAAAATCTTTTGTTTTCGGTACGCGCGCATTGAAAACTTTGAGCCAAGGTTTGTTGGCTTTCCACGGGGCAACATGACTTAACGGGGCGACTTACCCCCCAGTCGCCGCTCCTGCAGCCACGCCCCCCCTATTGCAGCCGCCCCTGCTTGCGGTAGCTTTTGCACGTACGCTGCACTTTTACGCTCCGCATTTTTAGCAACAATTTCAGCTGAGTCTTATGCGGCTGCCACGGCTTCTTCTACGCAGCGTGTGTGTGGGTGTGTGGGTGTGTGTGTGCTGGGTGGAGGCGGCGGGGGCGTGGCACGTGTCTGTACAAACTTAAATGATTTGCAGCGGATGCACGAAGCAAAAAATCGGGTTTGAGTGATGCGTTCATAAATGTTTATTTAATAAGAAATAAACGTGGGTGAAATAAATTAAATAGAAATAAAATATGTTTTAAGGGGATAACAAAATCAGCTTAAAAATATCCGTTAAATATTAATTTAAAGAATGAATTTAAATATATTATAATATATTGTAAAAGTCAAGGATATTATTGAGAAATGATTTCAATGCAGGCCTTACTTCTTGTAAAAAACTCTTTTAAATTCTTATAGATAAAAACAATTATTTTATATAACATAAATTATAATACTAAGTTCATCCTTTAATATTTAGTTGCATGATAAGTACTATAAAGATTTTCTCTGTGTGCAAATGTGTGTGTTGTGTGGTTGTTGTTCCATTCTGAGTTTTCATTAAGACCGAAACCAGAACCTTTGCCCAGGAAGAAAGGGGATTTTGTGGCAGCTTTAAGCCTTTATCTTGTCCTCCCCCGCGCCAATCGATAAGTAAAGCTGAGAGCAGCAAAACTTGCGGAATAAAGCTAATTAATTCGCATCGCAGCGGAGGGAGTTGCGACCAACGCGGCGTATGAGCAATCTGTCTGGCTGCCGGTCGGTTTCCATGGCCAGGTGTCATAGCAGACATACCTGGCATTACTTTGTTGTTTTATAGCTGCAAAAAAATAAACAAGCTTGATCCAACATATTAAAGGGATTTTCGTGTTTGCTTTCTGGGTGCAAAAGTTTTCAGGAATTTTTGCAGAATCAGAGCTTGGTATTTTATAGCTGTCAGATTTGGTTAAGGGATTCCGGAATGGTTGAAATAAATGGTTGAAAGGGTGGGTTTTCTATATTATTTAAATTGATGTATTCCTTATGTAACTAAGACTGAAGTGGGATTTTAATTTGCAAAGAAACTTTATCTTCAAAATGCCAATATTTACGAAGAGTATTTTATGAATATCCCCGAAATTTATGTAGTTATGCTAAATAAGCTCTTGTCCCAGCCATCAACTGGCTGAATTCAAATCATCGGATTACTCCGATCAGAGCCGTATTTTTGATTCCGCATGCATAAGCCAAGTTTATGACGGCTGCCTGGCACCTGGCAAATATCTCACATTGTTTCGACACCTGAGATAGATTCCCAAATTGAATGCAGGATTTCGGAGGACGCTCGAGAGTCGGTCGGTCGAATACATTGACAGGCGACGGTTCTAAATTATGCGATGCGGTGGAGAGCATTTTTCCACACACACACACATACACACTCACAGGAGCAGTGCGCAGAGCAGCTTATTTCCCACCCAATTTTCCACACCATTTCCCCGCCCCAACCCCCCCTGAATCGTGTGTGGGTTCAGCGGTTTTGCTACCTTTTATTCTTTATGTGTATTGATTTGAAATGAATCTCCGTGTAAGCGAGGCCAAGCGCAGAATCCGCTCTAGAATGGGAATGAGCAGCACTTTTCCAACTGGAATCTCGCCACTGCCACGCCCCCAATGCCACGAAGCCGCCCATTTGAAAATTTTCCCGCAACAAATTGCAATGTTCCGATGCTCTGGCAGAGGGTATCATCAATAATTGGATATCTTCTAGGATTTAAAATGTATAAATCATTTATTTGTTTTCGTTAAGAAACAAAATTGTTTAAAAATGTAAATTAAATAACTTAAGGTTAGGTATTAAGCTCATAATTATTCATTCCATTAATCTACGTTTAAAGTACATATATATATTTTTTAAACATTTATATCCAGTTAATAAATGGTTTTATTTAAATAACTTTCTCTATTATTATTAAATTGAATTAAATTTGGCAAATTCACTATTTATTCTATGAGAAAATCACAATAAATTGATTTAAGTGAGTAATGAAATCCTCGTTATTAATATTATTATTATTATAATTTTATATAGTATATGTATTCATATTTTAAATGTTTATATCCAGTGAATAAATTGTTTTATTTAAATAACTGCCCCTTTTATTTAATCGAATTACATTTGGCAAATTCACTATTTATTCTATGAGGTAAGCCTAATAAATTTATTTAAATGAGTAATGAAATCCTCGTTATTTATATCCTTAAAGGGCCTTAATTTTCTTGTTAATAAATAAATTTATGTAGTAAAGCAGGAACATTTACCATTCGGTGTGTAAACATGGAATCGTTTTCTACTGTTGCAAATTTTTCGATCACCATCGGTGTCTGTTTTTCTTCCTTTTTTTTGCCAATACTCCTGTTTCTGGCACTGTTTCTGTAACTGTTGCCATTTCCGCTCCAGGTTCTTGCTCGACTTCGGCTTTGGCATATAGCTTACTTTCATATTTTCATCTAGCTATGGTTCCGCTCTATCCAGCCATGGTCCCCCTGAAATCCATTCCCGCCGCAGAGTTGTTCTCTTTGTTATTATTGTGCTCGACGCCCTTCTATTGAATGCTTCTTTCGTATTAAAAGTTTCATTCTTTTCTGCATGCTTTTTGTTCTTTGGGGATCCCCGATTCGAGGGGTTCGAGGGAAGGTCCTTCTGGATTTTGTTAACTTTGTTATTTTTGCTCTTGTTGGGGGTACTGGTGGCTGATGCTGCTGCTGCTGCTTGGCGCTATTCAATTTTCAATAAAATATGTAAATTTATACCGCATTCTGTTGTCCTCCTTCTGCTCTCTCATCTTTCTCCTCTCCTCTGTCATCTTTCGTCCATGGCCTGGGTTTTTGGCCCTGGCCCAGGACTCTACTCCTAATGCACTCAGGAAATTAATGTGGCTTCCAATAATACACAATAAAATTTGGTGCCTGTTTAAAAATAAAATAAACATGTCGGAAAAGACCATATGTTAATTAATAAGTTTGTAAAACTGAGCTACACTTTGTAAAGTATTAATTAATAAATGAAAAGCTTTTTTGAAGCTCATATTTATTTTATTTAGCTTTTACATCATTTATTGTTATATTTATTAAAAAGGCTTATTAAAAAGCTTATTTTATTAATGATTTATATATAATTACAAATATGACATCTCAATCTTAGTAAATAATCTATTAATTAGTCTAATTATAAGTGAATTTGAATTTAAGATTCCCAGAGAAATTTTATTTAATTATTTTAAATTAAATTTATATTCATATTTAAATTTTCTATTTATATTTTTTCCGAGTGTGGCTCTTATCTCCGCCGTTTCTCATCGGCCACATTTGATAGCTCCAAGTTATGGCCCTAGCTGGCCCTCTCCTTCCACTTCCTCGTCCTGTCTGCCTCTATCGCACACTCACACACAGACAGTGTCCCTGTCTGCCACTAAGCAGTGAAGTATGTTATTAATTTGTAATTTGTTTATGGTTATTTGTGCACAAATCAAAGGCCAGAGATTGTAACTTTGAAGTAGTCGATGCAAAGAGCTTACCCAGAGGATAACTTTGCGTGGCTGCTTCTCTCGGAACGGCAGGAGCTATGGCCAAAAGCGGTATATGGAAGCCAAGAGGGGCAGAGGGGGCTGGAGAATCATTTTGAATATTTAAGCGGAATTATCCCATGATAAACTCGCTGAAATTGAGTCGAAAATTGACTTGGTATGTCGTTCGGAAAATGGCTTTGCTTGTTTGGCTACTTGGCTACATTTATCCAAGGATTAAGTTTAACGAATAGGAATTTTTAAAAGTTATTCCTGAATGCGTATAATCTGTATACCAGATTATCATTTAACTATTTTAGTAGGTCTCAAGTAGTTTTCTATTTACTTGTTCATCATCTTAATTATTTAAATTTTACAAAGCAAATCAATCAAGGGAATTTCCATCAAATCCAATGCAAAATCATATCCACCGATCAACACAGAATTATTTACCTAATGAATACATTTTATATTGACTCATCTTTGTTTGAGGAAAGAGCTTATTGGTTGTACTCTATAACTTTAAAGTATATTCATTAAATATATTAAATAATATTTTATATAAATGGTAATTAGGGGAAATAATTGTACTACTTTATTTAATAGCTAAATATGTGCAGACTTATTGCTAGAAATCTCAAAGAGTATTTATAGGTAGGACTTATGCTTTTAAACATATAGTATATAAAATAAAATACCTAATTTCTATAAGCATAATTATGTAAATAATTTATTATTACTGGAACCCCTATTCTCCACCTCCTACATTATTTTCAAGTTCATTTTAGAGCATCCTCCTATTCGAAGTAAGACAAATTATGAGACTCCTTCATTTTCACTTTGATTTGGTTTCTATTTGCTGTTTTGCTGTTAACTGGGCTGAAAAATATAATCAATCATTAAACTTCAATAGTCACGCTCCCGTTTTTCCGCCATCCAGCCCGCTAAGCAAATCAAATCAAAGGAAATAAATGTTGTGCGAGCACGGTTATTGTTTGACTTTTGCATTTTTCAACAAAAAGAGTCAACAATGAAAGCAGCCATATGAACAGCAACAATTCACTCATTCGCATTCATTGTCATTTTCCGAGTGTGTGTGCGAGTGTATTTATTCATGCATTTGTTTGCTTTCTGACGCTTGCTTCCGAAAAATTATGTGCAAACAAAGTTGAATTAAAAAAGGAAAAATACCCAAAAAAAAAAAGAAAATAATAAAATTGTCATATAAGCCCAAAGTCAAACAAAAGCGAGATGCGACAGAGGAGCGCCCAAATAAATGAGACAACAGCTAAAAAAGAGAAGAAGATTCTGAAATGTAAAAAATATTATACATAAGGAGAAAAATATACCGAAAAACAATAAACACACGCCCACAAAGGGAATTTAATTGCCTGTCCCCGGCCAAAGAAAGAGCATAAAGGTCCTTTCGGCCATTGTTGTTGTTGCCATTGTCAATGTTAATTTTACTGCACGGGGCACAAGTTCATAAATAAGTACGGGGACGAGTACGAGCTCGAGTATATGCTCGCCGGTCTTTGTTTCGTATCCGCTAGATACAAGACCCTGGCCCCCGCCTATTCTGACTTGCAAAAAGGCAAGCCACTCCACTCAAGTTGGGCTAAAACAAAAGTTAATTAGAATGTTTCTCCATCATAATGCGTGGCCCCTCTGCAGCCACTCAACCCGCCGATCCACGCCAAGCTTCACCCACCAAACCAAAACAGATAAAAATAAAATAAAATACATACAAATATATGGAGACTTAAGTCGACCATTAAATACCGGGGTTTTAGATTTACATAAATAAATAAATAAGGAAGTATTTCTAAATGTCTGTATTCATCGACTAAAAACGTTTAAAAATAAGTAAGGCAAAGTCTTGATTCTTGCTATAAATATTTCTTAAAATTTCTACATTATCTTACACACTCTAAAGCAAAAATAATATACCCTTTTGATCTACGAGTGCTGGGTATAATAAAACCAAAAAAACAGCAGCTGAGCAGACAAAGTTGCAGGCAGTAAATTAGATTAACAATGGCAGCAACAGCAGCAACAACAGCGGCAACAATAAAACCAACAAACGTTGACAAAACAAACGCAACAAGCAATTAAAAATGTAAAATTTTGCTCTTAGCTTTCGTCTTCCTTTAAAATTATTTGCACAATTTTATGAGCAAGCAAGTTAAATGAAGCATTGCAATTTGGCCAACATTTCTCGGGCAAAGCAGTAATGGAAAGTAGGGAATTTTTGGTAAGGGAAAGAATAAAACTGGAAATATTTATTATTAAAATTGAGTTATGACATTTTCGTAAAATATAGCACAATAAATTTTTAAGTATTATAATAACTACTCTTAAAGAAACTATAACTAATATAAAAATGTATAACAAGCTAGATATAATATATATTGTTTTTATTTCTTTATTTTTATTTTATTTAAATTTGACTAGTAAGCTAGAAATGTAAATAAGAAGGCCTTAAGTAGTTTGGTATCTCAATAATAAATTTATTTTGAGATAAATTTAATCTTCCTTTTAGCTTCCCAACACTCCAGAAATATATTATCTTTAACAGCCCTAACTGGCGGTATTTGCCACCAATTTGCAGCTAAAGAAAACTTATTTCCAAATACATTTCCTCTTCCCGGCAGGGAAATCCCAAAGTCAACTGTTAATTAGAGTTCGCGACTGTACCGTCAATGCTCGAGCATGCTTTTCTTTCGGCAATATCAACTTTTAACTAACCATAATTTATGACGCTGCTGCGAAAAGTTTGTCAAGGGGAACGGACCTGGGCTCCATGTCCATGTCTTAAGCTATTTTTAAATGGGCTTCGGCCAGAAACTTTTGCCCAAAAAGCAGGCAAGCAAACAAATTTTTTGGCGAGCTTCTTGGCCCCCTCCGTCTGGAAAACTGTGGAAAACTGTAAACCGTAACAGTTGACAGATCCTTCTAATGATAAACGAAACTTGCAAGTGGCAATGAGTTTTTAATGAAGCCCAGCATGTCCAGCAAAATGCCTACGAGAAGCACTCGAAAAATTAATTATATAACTTGGAAAAGTGTGTGTAAGCGGAAAAGAAATTTCAACTAATTATTGGATAATTAATTGTAACCTTTTTAGGGGCCTGGTAAGAAGCTTTCTTTTGAAATGTTTTTTACAAACAATTATATATGAAATGAAAATATGAAATACCAAAGGAATTTCATGGAAAAACTCATAAGTTTTTTTTGAACTCAAATATAAAATATGCCACAAATTATTCAATTATTATAATGGCATGCTGGTTTTTTAGTTGGAGACGGAATGCATTTGACAGCATAAATGCGGTAATAATTCTGTCCTTTTTTTTCAGTGAGGGATAATGCCGGGATGAACAATTTTTTAGCTTAATATGCATATTTTTTTTGAGTGTGAGTGGAAAGAACCTGAAAGCTTCTGGTTGAGTTTGTGTTTTCAGTTTTCAGTTCCATCTGCAAGTCAAACAAAGTGAAATGGGCCAACAGTGGCTTTAAGCTAGTTGAGCGGCCCGAGCGTGTTTGGTCATATTTTCAACATGGCTAGCAAATAAATAACAGGACAAACTTTTCAATAAATAAAATTAAAAACTTTTCCTCTACGTTTTCGCCCCGGTCAAAAGTTCGTCGCCAGGCGGCTGGCTCCCTCACACACACTCACAAATCTCTTTGGGTTTTTCTCGATTTTCTATTTTTTTTTGTTTTGTTTTTCATTTCGCCGAATCAAATTCGAGTTGGGCAAACAAACAAACAAGCAGAGTAACTGGAGATCGGGCCGGTGGTGTATTTGGGGCACCAGGGGTTAAAGGCGACGGGTTCCGGGACAGACAAGCGGCAATTGACCGTAAAAATGTATATGTATATGCCAGTTAAGCCAAACGAACGCCTACGAATGGCTGGCCGGGATTCCTAGCAGAGGCAGAAGGGCCAGGGCCAACAACTGTTGTAGACTTGGCCCTCTAAGTAAACCAAGTGAAGCGCTTGAGGTTTGAAAACAATCACCTTGACGGCCGAATTTCATTTCGAACATCCTTGGCCGGAACAGTGGGCCGGGAAAGTTTTTGGCCTTATTGAGAGGTGGTTAGTTCCTTAAAGTGGACTCCAAAATAAGTCCTTTGAGATTATGAATCGTAAAACTGCTTAAAAATTCTTTCCATGACAGCAAGGTTTGATTTTAAGACAGGAAACCTTTAAGGAATTTATACTGAACTGAATTTAATGCCTTCAGATAAAGGGATAATACATCAAAGACACATGGTACTTATTAATTTGATAGAATTATCAAAATTAGTAGAGAACGTTTATATAAAAATAAAGGCGAATAAAATGTAAACAAACCACAATTATAGTTTAACTCCATAAAACTTGCTTTGCACAAATACATTACCACCATCAATATATTGAAAACTGTTTTACAATTTTCAATGAAATTCTTTTGAAGAGAAAGCTAGAAAATATTGAAATAATGAATTATAAAACTGCTTAAAAATTCTTTCCATGACAGCAAGGTTTGATTTTAAGTCAGGAAACCTTTAAGGAACTTAAACTAAACTGAATTTAATGCCTTATAACAAGGACACATAGTACTTTTTACTCTGATATAATAATTGAAATTAATACAGAACGTTTATATAAAAATAAATAAAAATAAAATTTAAATAAACCACAAGTATAGTTCAACTCTATAAAACTAGCTTTGCACATATACATTACCACCATCAATATATTGGAAACTCTTTTACAATTTTCAATGAAATTCTTTTTAAGAAAAAGCTAGAAAATATTGATATTATGAATCGTAAAACTGCTTAAAAAATCTTTCTATGAGAGCAAGGATTGATTTTAAGACAGGAAACCTTTAAGGAACTTAAACTAAACTGAATTTAATGCCTTATAACAAGGACACATAGTACTTTTTACTCTGATATAATAATTGAAATTAATAGAGAACGTTTATATAAAAATAAATAAAAATAAAATTTAAATAAACCACAATTATAGTTCAACTCCATAAAACTAGCTTTGCACAAATACATTACTACCATCAATATATCGAAAACTCTTTTACAATTTTTAATGAAATACTTGAAGAGAAAGCTAGAAAATATGGACAAGCTCCGATACTTACATATATCTTGTGGAATCCCTTGCCGCTGATTGCCCTCGGACCAATCAGAAGCGGAATCAGAATACTGTTTGCAGTCAGTGTAAGCAATCAGTTGAGCAGAGTCCAGTTCGCGTCGCGGGGCAGCTAAATCAACTAAAAGTTGGTGCGAAGAAAAAACAAAATCAAATTGGGGCTGCTAGGGCGAGGGTTCCTGACGGGGTGGCTGGTTTTGGCCAAAAATGAATTGGTCAAGTGGAAAAATTGGCAGTGCTCTTGGCGGAAAGCACAGAAGAAGATGGCCGAAAGGGGAATGGGTGGAAAAAGTATTGAAATACATTTAATGAAAAAGTTAGACAAAGTCGCGTGGGAAGGCGAAAAATCGGAAAACGTTGAATCCAACTTGCTTTTCCGGCAAATGGGAAAAATCTACACCCACTCACGCCGCACACAGACCAGAGTGTACACCCACAGCGGATTTGATGTGATTTTGGTGTAAGCAAAGAGGAACAAGTAGGAAAATGGGAATCCCCGGGCATGCTAAACACTGATTGCGTTTTAATGCCAGTTATGGATGAATACAACGAGACTGGGGAGTGGGGAGAGATGTTCGAGAAGGGAGGAAAATTACTGGGAAAACACTCTATTGATCACTGAACTAAAAGAGGAGCCTAAAAGTTGCAGGCTTAAAAAAGCGGAGAAGAAAAAATGCTTAAAGAGTGATGGTTTGATTTTAAGAATAATATTTAAACTCCCCTTAGATTAACTCTGAAACTATAATGACAAAATGATAAACATTGAAGCAATCCTACTCCTTAGAAAGTGTCTGGGGATAATTTGTAACCCAATTTTAATTTCCCGCCCCAGGGAATAAGCTACCCCATTCAAATCTCGAATAATTTGCACATTTATCTGGCCGTCTTCCTGCCGCATCGTCAATCATCTTAACGTTTTTTCTCTCCTCGCACTTGGCCAGGATCTGGCCACTGCGACGGCCGGCTAACTGATGATTCCCTGACCATGGTCCATGACTTGGCTGCAGATAACAAATTGGGCTGGCTCCAGTGCTCCTTCGCCTCCGTCTGGATCCCTAGAAGAAGGTCTTCGTCCTTGTTAGCACCCCCCAAATGGCACTTCGGTCTTTCTGTCCCGCTCCTGTTGCTCCTGCCTGGGTCCACTTCCTACGGATGCACTGGCACTACTCCTCGCCAATCAGTTGCCACCCGCTCCTGCTGCTCCTGCTGCTCCGGCTGGATCCCCTCCTTATACAGATATCCTCGTTTTTAACGGCTTGGCATTTGCAAACTGCAGCGTCATTTAAACTTTTCTCATTTGATGGCAGCGGCGGCAGCAGCGACGCCAGCGCAAAACTTCGTCCTGCCACCGCTGATCCTTTTGTTGCTTTTGCAATCGAGAGCTCAATGAGGGGAAGGGAGCTTGGAAAGGGGAATGAGGTTGATGCACCGACTTCTCGATAAGCTCTGCACTTGAAATGTATTCTAGAATTTTATATATGATTTTTAAATCATCAAGAAAAAAGGACAGCTTCAATTTAATTTGATTAAATTATAAGATCACTTTTAAAAATATTATAATTATAATTATTCTTCATGAATTGAGCTAAATAAAATATTATGACTAATATTTAATGATGAATTCAGTAAATGTACAGAAATTTGTAAAGGGTTTGGCTTCATTTCATTTGATAACACGATTAATAAATTTTTTTTCCTCGGTTAAAAATACCTTAGAAAGAAAATCCCTATGATTTTTCCAAGTGCAATTGAAGAGTTTCTTGGCTACATGGGACTTTGGCGAAATTTCGACTTCGGTTTCCCTCAAGGCTCGTCATTGTTTGGCCACAGAATTTTTAATATGCAACTAATTTGCAGGACACGACAGCGACGCAATGCGGCACACAGTCCGATGGGAAGTGGGTGAATTTACAGGTTGCAGGTTTAGCAGCAGCCGAGTCAGGATCAGGCTGAGGAAGAGCAGGAGCAGGAGCAGGAGCAGGAGCAGGAGCAGGAGCAGGAGCAGGAGCAGGAGCAGGCGCAGGAGCAGGAGCAGGCGCAGGAGCTGGAACAGCAGGTGACGCCGGAGCAGGTGCAACTTGGTTGTGCCCCCTTGTCGGCTATTGTTTAAATTCAATTCCCGCCTTTGTCGCCTCAACTACTTTGGCCAAAGTTTCGCACGTTAGCAACCAATTCCCACTCCCAATCCCACTCCCAATCCCAATCCCAATCCCCGTCCCATGAACCACTTCCTACTCGATGTCTCTGGGGCTCCCTGGGCTGCTGTTTGACTTTCAGTCTCGAATGATTTACCTTACAAGATAAACAGACCGACGCAGGGCTTTGTCTGAGCAGCCAAGTTTGACTTTTGTCTTTTGTGCTTCGAACGGCAGAATGCAGCGGATCTTGGGGTCTGCCTGTATGGCACTGGAAAGAGGAGATATAATTTTATAAATAATGGATGTCATACAGAGATAATACAGTTCAGACATTGCTAGTAAAGATACCCGTCCATATAAGGGGTAATAGGTTGTCTTAGGGATAATATATATATTCCAAGACATAATTCTCGAACTAAATTCCAGTGTCATACTTGCATACATGCGCTTACAGCTCAGCTGCTTTCTCTGCTCACTTTCCTTTCAGAGCTTTTTGGATAATGCGCTTGAAATTGTTGCCGGGGACGGCGCGTACCGCTTCCTCTCGGCTGTGCCGCATTGGGCCTGGGCAATGCAATTTCAACTCTTTGATAACTCGGCTAAAGTGCATTTGGCTGACAACGATATGCCCCTCGGTCGGCAGACGCTCCCCAGTCTGCCTTATCGGGGGAAAAAAGAAAGTAAGACACATGAAAATGCAATAGCCAAAGTTTGATATGAAAACGCACCGAGTCGAGTGCCAGCCACCGTCCCCGGCCCGCTTTCCTCTCTCGCCCAGCCGCGTATTGCAAAAGTTTTCAATTGTATTTTTTCCCGCACTCAGCCTTCTCCGAGCAAAGGATTTTCTTTAGTTTTCCCCCCTCAATCCTCCCATTCCCGATCCTTGTTCGCACTTTTGGGTTTTTTGTATGTGATTGCGTTTAATTTTGAATGTTGCCGCCAAGCTGATAAATTGCCTTGGCATTTGCATTTCCCCGTTTTAACCACAAACGCAGATCCTGCGTTTCCCCCAAAAAAACAAAGGAAAACCATCTCTCACCCCCTTGAAAAATAAAGAAGAAAATATTCTGGCGCAACTTTCTTAAGAGATGAATTGTCAGCCGAGCAAGTGCAACTGAAAATTCCCGCTGAGTTCCGGGGGAGGAGCTGCCGAATAAGAGATTTGGCTGGAGCAACTTTTAGGCGGATTGCAGGTGAGAAATTCTCTGATATAAACTTAAAGTTTTTATTGATTTTGGTTTACTCTTTTGGTATAGGTCCTTGAGAAATATAAGTTGTGGCTGTGAATTTTTTAAAGCCTATTCCTGGGAAATAAAATCCTCATTCACCCGATTTGCATCTTTAAATTACTGGAATTTATTCCCTAAATATTCTATTAAATTCTTTCAACAATCATAGTATAAAAAACCCCCCTAAACTTTGAAAATTTTCCTTAATCTGAAAGCCTTAATTCCCCCGGACTCTCTGGCCCCTGCCCCCCAATTCATGGTCAAATGGAAACCGCACGGTCTGTCAACACATCATATCGACCCATTAGCTCCCCTCTTGCCTTTCCCCTTGGATTACGCAACCTTGTCTTAAGTTAAACACAAAATCCTCAAGCAGGACTAAAATAAAAAGGGGGGGAAGGGAAAGAAAAAACACATTTCTGTTGCAAAATATGTCACGTGCTAAAATGTCCGAGTGCCAATAAGTGAAGGAACTAAAATAGGAACCGTACAAGGTCCGGAAAGGAGGATATCGGGGACTACGTAGCACGGACATTGGACAGCGGACATCGGACGGGGGACATTTTGTTACGGACAGCGGACACATGTTCCTGTTAGTTGCGAACTGTCCTCGTCCGCTCAAAACTTGTCACTTTTTACGCGCAGCTGCAGTTTATTTTAAGATTGGCCGGGTGGCGCCTCCTTGAAAAGGGGGGGAGGGACTTCCCCCCACCGCCTGGCATCCGCCGCCTGTGCGGCCTTATTTCGGTGGCATCGCTGACGCTTTTCGCTTACTTTCCGCTGGTCGAAACTTTTCCACTCTCGTCACACTTTTCCCCCCGTCCACGCCCCTCAACACTTGTCGCTACTTTTTGGCTATTTTGATTTTTAAGAAACAAAAAGAGGGTAGGGCGCGGAGGAGGAAGTAAGAGGGTGCGAATGAAGCGGAAAATTAAGCAGGGAAAGCCGAATGAACTATAGTCTTTGAAATACTTTATAGAATATACAAAGGTTATTTAATTAAGAGTTTGCTTATTTAAATAAATATTTAAAAATTTTAAATATCACAGGCACAATTTTGACTATGATGTGTTGTCTGAAAAAGTAATTAGTATAAGGAAATAATATTTTAAATGGATGTAAAAACTAATAAATATTGGGATAGGCTAGTGCTATTATTATAATTTTTAAATATATTTTCTTTAATGTAATTAATATATTTCTTATCAAGAATCCCCTAAAAATCAAAATACCTTCCTGGGAAGAGTATTCAAAAAAGCAAAGAGGACGGGGGCGAAACATCAACGGAAAAGGAAACTTTTGTTGCTGATTTCTTTTGCAATTTTCGGCAGCTGCCCCGGCTACAGTCCGCTCCACCCACCCCCCCTCCACTCCATTCAACCGGCGTCATGTGCGAAATAAGTTTCACACTTAACGACATAACAAGTTTTCGCCGAGCGATGTCCGCGCACACTTGTCCCGCCCCCCTGGCCGCCCACGCCCCCATTTAGCGACGCGACAATGTCCAGGGTTTTCCGCATTTTCAGGGTTGTCAGCGGCAACGCGTTGATTTCTGAGTGCAGGTCATTTCATTCATAAAGGAGTAAGGAGAGTCAGCCAGCCGAGGAGTGCCATCCACTCGGCGCAAAGCGCATTGTTAGCTGCAAATGAAACAATCTTCGAGTGCCGGCTGCGGATCTCGAGATGCTCGCAGAGAGCTTAATTCGAGCAAGTTATGGCTGAAGCGGAAACGGTCGAGTGCGAGTGCTTCCGCTTTGATGAGAGCTGTCACTCTGCACTTGACAAATGTCATTTAGAGTGCACTATTAAGCTTCAGGTTTCCAGTCGAGTATTTTAAGCTACAAATGCTTAGTTTATAGTATCAGTTTTATATATAAATTAAGTTTTCTGATGGCTTTACTTTAATATTTTAATTTTAATAATGATAAATATTGCTGTGAACTTTAAATCGCTGTTATACAAGGAACTATTTATAATTTTATAATTTATTTAGGTCAAACTGTTCGTGCCATTATTTTTCCCAAAAGAATTTTAAGCTACAAATGATTAGTTTTTACTGTTAGCTTTATATTTAAATTAAGTTTTTGGATAGCTTTACTTTAATAATTTTATTTTAATAATGATAAATATTGCTGTGAATATTAAATCGTTCTTATACAAGGAACTATTTACAACTTTAAAATTGATGTAGGTCAAACTGTTTTGGTTGCCATTATTTTATCCCTAAATAAATGGTATATTTTATAGCCTTACCTTATTGCATATCTAGAAATAAGTTCTTGAAAAATTTCCAATGATTAGCGACTTTAAAGGTTCTTTTCTTAGCTTCCCGCCTGTCATCTCTCGCCGAAGATGCTCCGATATGTAATTTAATTTCATGCATTGCCTGGCTAATGCGCTTTGGCGCTTAAAAGTATGCTATAAGTAAGGAAAATGCGCAAATGTGCTTAACAAAAAATAAAGTTTAAAAAGTTTGAGTCGCATGAGGGGTGAGGAGGGGCCAGAGGAGTGAGGGGGCGGAGTGCGGAGGCTATGGGGAATGGGAGTGGAGGCGGGGTTGGCTCTTCAGTTTTTGGTAGTGTCAGAGGCAGCGGCCTGGAAACAATGCGCGACATTCAGGCGACATTGTTGCCAAAGCTTTTTACAACTCACATGAGTTTTACCCACACACACACCAGCCCCCCCGTTCCCCCGTCAGCCCCCGGTGATCCCCTCCGCGATGTCATTTGCGCCACACAGCAGTTGTAGCATATTATCTAAATGTGTTGCTCTACATATGCGAGTGTGTGCCTGTGTGTGTCTGTGCATTTGTTTTGTTTGCTCTATGATTTGTTGTTGTAATGTGCTTTAATGTGAAAAGTTTTTAATGCTTAAGCTGTGCCCATGCCCCCTTCATTACGCCGGTCCCCTCCCCGGCGGCCCAACCCTCTTATTTCAGTTGGAGAGTCAGTCACTGGCACAGAGTCACTCTCTCATTCAGAAGCACTGCGCGAAAAGTCTTTATAAAGTTAAATATATTCAAGGAATTCTTCATTTTATATACCTTTTCATTAAATAATATTTGCTAGCTTGATATTTTAATATTATTGGTGAATAAATTATATAAAAAACAGGGCTTGAATGAGGTGATATATGAATTAAATATCAATATTTTTATTGGGAAATGACAACAACAACAAATAAATATATATTTCAGAAATTTAATTTTAAATTAATTTTCTTACATTTTTCTAGTAGATTTTTCAAGAATTATTATCCCTCCATAATATAATAATATGTGTTGAAAATATACCAAATAATTCCATTTTTAATAAATTTATTATGTCAGTTATTATTTTATTAGATTTAATTCCAATAATGGCAAACTAATGTAAGGTTCATTACTATCCTTTGCTCTCCTTATTTTTATTTATCCTATGTATGCATTGTTTGGTTGACCCATCTTTATATGAGGCTCCAGATTTTCTCTCAGTGCATGGGCATACGCAATTGTGATTGTGCTTCTATTTTCTTGGGCTTCTTCTGATTCCGATTCCGCAGCTGCTCCTTCTTCTCCGCGGCGCTGCGTTAGTTGGCAACTTTTATTTGTGGTTTTTTTATGTAAATGCGCCCAAGTGATAAGGCAACTTTTCGGCTACTGCAGCGGAGAGAGAGAGCGCGTTGGAGGGAGAGAGGGAGAGAGGGAGAGGGAAGAGCGCTGTCGCTACATGACAACAGCAGCAACATGAACATGCTGCCAAGTGCTCTTCATCTCTAACCCGCTCTCTCGCTCACTCGCTCTCCGACATCTCGTTCTTTTTTTTGCTGCTTGGAAATTAAATTTCAGTGACTTTGTTGTTTATTTGATGGAGGGAAAGGGCAGGGCAAGGAGTGCGGTGGCTTAGAGGGGAAGAGTTGGCTGGAAAGGGCCGGAGAAAGGGCATAATGACTTGGGGAATAGCTTGGCGAATTGGGCTGATCTCGAAAGGGTGGATGAGTGGGAAACTGGCCTCATTATTATACCCTTAAATCAAATTGGCAAAATAAACCCAACTAGATTTGCGAATTTGGCTCTGACATTTGATATATGTATATATATTTATTTATATTATATATATTATTATTAATTTTATATTTTATTATTTTAATTTAATTTTGTAATCTCTAAATAAGGCAGATTTCTGGGAAGATTTCATTTTGAGTTTTGGTTATTTTGTGATTGTGGTTACTATTCCAATCATATTTTATCAAGGTTATGGCACGACATGTAAGAATATAAAATTAAATATTTTGATTAAATTAGCTTAACGATTTTTGTCACCGCACATCGGAAAAAAATAATGGAATTCACACTGGAATTTCTATCTTGGGAAGATAAATTTAGTTTATTAAATATTATATTATAATTAATCAACTAATAAAATTCAGTAAGAATATAATAATAAATTGCCAGTTACAGGGTGTTCTAAGGTTCGTATTCCATGTAATATATGTTTTTATAGCTTCTCTAAGGGGCATTGTGTCAGTGTGCCTGTCATGAGGTCCTTTCGCCTCATGTCTGTATGTGTGTCTCCGACTTCTTTGTCCTGACTGTATGTGTGTGTGTGTAAATTAGAGAAATTTACGTTTATTATTATTTTTAGTGGCAGTCGCTCATCAGAGTCCTGGGCTGGCTGTAAGTCCACTTACAATTCTACTCGCACCCCGAGTCCATTGTGCTCGGAGGAGGATGAGAAGGAGGAGGAGCCGGCGCCGAGTCCCGGTACCGCCTCTGCTCTGGTTCCTGCTCCCTGGGGTATATATCTCAGTTATATTTATGTTTTCAGCATGTGCTCGCAGTAGTTTCAGTCGGTTTGCCCATGCCGCTCATGTGTGGCAGGAGATAACATGCAACCAGTTCCTCACCCCCAGAGACCGTCCTCCGGAGAGCAGGAGCAGGAGCAGGAGTGGGCGCCTGATGATGCCTTTTGAATATGAAATGAAAGTGCAACTTGGTCCTGGGTGATGATAATAATTATGGGGCCTGCAGGCGATAATTGCCCACTAAGCGAGCCATAATCTCCGGCGACGGAGGAGGGGTCTAGGAGTCGCCAAAAGGATAAGAGAGAGCCGGGCCGAGGGCGTGCTTATGTCCGAGAAGAAACCCCAAAAGCCAACCAAACCGCACCGCAGTCGGAGAAACTTTTTTCCGGGTCCATGCTCACATCCTCCCGTCATCACACATCCTCCCAGGACTCGCACTCTGCGGTTCCTTTGTCTTTTCTGTGAGCTACACTTTATCTTTTTCCCCCCTGCTGCTGGTCCTTCGTCTCCTTGGTCAGCAGCAGGAAATTATTCATGGCATCTTCAACTTGAACTTCCTGCGGCTACCAAGAGTTGGTGGTGCCTTCCTAAACTCTATGTTTAATTGCCGTTGCGAAAACATTAGGAGCACAAGCGGCGACAACAAACGGGCCACAGAGCGCTCTTAAAATATATAATAAAATATTTCTTGAGGTCAAAGTCAGAAATGTAGAATAAACAAGACTTTAACCGGCTTTGCAGGCTAGAGCCCCTTATTCCATTTGGATTTATTAAATAACAATTCAACCCATCAAAAAATACTTACTAATCCTTTCTTTTTAGTTTTATATATTTGTTTTAATTTGTTCTTGAAAGAAATTTGTCTTATAGCTTTTTTGATGTACCACGCTCTTAAAATATATAATAAAAAATTTCTTGAGGCGGTCAAAGTCAGAAATGTAGAATAAACAAGACTTTAACCGGCTTTGCAGGTTAGAGCCCCTTATGCCATTTGGATCTATTAAAAAACAATTCAACCTCTCAAAAGCTACTTACTAATCCTTATTTTTAGTTTTATATGTTTTACTTTCTTCTAATAGTAACTATTTTTTCTGAGGTACCTAACAACTCATTATTTTTTTATTTTAAGCCTACTTTCTCTACAATTCCTGCTAAACTAAATCTGTGGCAAAAATTGAATGCACATCTTAGTGGCTTTTCTGCCCATCCTTGTGCAATCTTAAAAATAAAACTTTACTCATTTTTATTTTAAGCCTCTGCTGGCAGTTTTTGTGTCCTTAAAGTCCTTTCATTCAGCAGACCGTCTTTTCATTCTGTGCTTGAGTGCTTTTGTCATTTTGAAAAAGACAAACATTATTGGCTCAGTGAGATAAGCTCCGACTGAAAACTATTTTTCTTGCATTTACGTGACGCTGGCTCACTCCACTGGCAACCGCAAAATGCGAAAAATATTATGCCTTATCCAGTTTAATAGTCAATCGTTTTGCCATTTCGCCGCTCTCCTGCCTGCTTGAGTAAGGGAAAAATTAATTTTATTTTAATGCCCGATGCGGGGATTTGTGAAGGGGTTTGTCCCGTTTTTCCGTTCGCCTGAATGGGATTTCCAAGGATTTTCCTTATCAGTGATGCGGGATCGCTGCTGTGCCTTCGGCGTTGTCAGGTGTGTGTGCTCTACCTTTTTTTCAGCTCCTTTATTTTGCCTTATTTATTGCGATTTAAGTGAGTTGTCAAGCGATACAAGCTGGAATAAAGAAAGTGCGAGACAGGTGTGGTGGTGTGTGGCTAAAAAGGGGAGAGAGTTTCCGCAGCCAACAGGGGTTGGCTGGGGGAATAGGGGGGAATGTGGCCATCCTGTGGTTATCTAATGTGATTTTAATTGAAAAGATGGAGACTGTTGATGGTGCGGTTAGGGCAACTGGTTACACCTTGGGCTCGGTTACTGGCAGATTATTTAAAGATGCGTTGAATAAATGGCAAATAAAAATTTAAAAAAGCTAATATCTCAGCTGAGCTTTTCAACAATGTAACAATTTAAGAATTAACCAATTTCGCCAAGCGCACAAATCACCAGCAACCAACTAAAAATGTTAAAATAGTTTGTAAATAGTTGTAACTTTCAGCCAGCTATCAAGTGACAACGGGTCCAAAAATGGACAAAAAAAGATTAAAAGAAAAGGGGAAAATAATGTTACCCACTTAATGAACTACTTTAAATAATTTTCCAACTGAAAATTATTTTCATTTACTAAACTTTGTCCTCGTCGTAGTCGCTGCTTCTAGACTTGGTCGGGGTCTCCTTGGCGCAAGCCCGCCTCCTTGGTATTCCTTCTTGGCCAGTGCCAGGACTTTTAGGAACGCCTTAGCGCTCGTTCAATGGCAACTTTAGCATCGTTAACAATTTGGCAAGATTTAAAAATGGCAGCAATTGAGGGTACGAGGTGAAGAAAGAGAAAGATTCGACTGAGAGCCTGAGAGAGAGGAAGGACGAAAGCGGACTCCAAATAAAAATATCACTTTACTGTGTCGCCCGACAACGTCGAAATCGCTGCCAAGGACGGGGTAATTTATCAAGACAAAAACCAAGCAACAGTGGAAGACGGGGTACGAGTGCGACAGATATAAAAGCCAAGGACTCACTGTAAGAAAGTTGAATGCCAACCTAAGGATGCTCTCAGGAAATCAAGCAGGAATTTCATTAGATTCACTGTGAACTTAGTTAGGCAGTAGTTGTAATTTGTAGAGCCCTTGCAGTTATCAAATAATATAACAATTTTTAAAGCATTTTTATTAAAAATATAAAAGTTATCTTGATATAAAATATATTTTAGTTAATATGCTTAATTTGTTAATTAATAAGCTATGTTTTAAAGTACAATAAGAAAAGTATAATCCTAAAGGAATGCAATATTTTTCTTACGTATACGTATTTGAAATACGTATACGTAATATTTATATACAGAATTTTAACACTATATTTGATATAAATATTTAGGAGAAAGTTATTGATAAGTAAAGGCTTTAAGTAAATAACAAAATCATTAAAATTCTGTATATAAATATTACGTATACGTATTTGAAATACGTATACGTAATATTTATATACAGAATTTTAACACTATATTTGATATAAATATTTAGGAGAAAGTTATTGATAAGTAAAGGCTTTAAGTAAATAACAAAATCATTAAAATTCTGTATATAAATATTACGTATACGTATTTGAAATACGTATACGTAATATTTATATACAGAATTTTAACACTATATTTGATATAAATATTTAGGAGAAAGTTATTGATAAGTAAAGGCTTTAAGTAAATAACACAATCAATAAAATGTTTACAGGAAAGTCGGATTATTGTGGCATACTTGATATTACGTATACGTAATATTCTTAAAAGAAGCTTACTTATGTGAACATTTTGTGTCATCTATCCCCTCTAAATTTTCTTTTTAATTTTAAAAACCAACAAACTAGTTACCTATATAAGCTCTCCAATAAAAAAAGTATATATACATTTAAAAAAACTCCCTTAAATAGCTAAAGTATTTCTGCTCAGTGCCAAGATGGCAGCGGAAGATTGGTAAAAGTAGCTGTCTGAGGGAGGCAAGAGTGTAAGTAAGGAGAGGCTTTGAGTCTTTGGTTACTTTCTTAATTTCATTTACGCAATAGCAGCGGCGCCGACTGAGGCAGCGGCAACTTTACAGCTTCCTTTGGACTGTTTTGTTTTTCAATTTGGCCCTGGCGATGGAAACTTTACCAAATACATCTCAAAAGAGGCAACAGCAACAGCAGCAGCAACAACTCGGGCAGCCCGAGACGAGGAGCAACAACAAAAATGGCTGCAAAGACGTGCAAAGTTTCTATTAAAACGGATTTAATTATGTAATGGAATCATGATAAATTTCGCGCAACGTGAAAAGTGTTTGGCCAGCTCCTCGCCCCCCCTTGGCCGGCGTCGTCTCGTTCCGTTGTTGGCCAAGTTGTAGCACAACACACAAAGGCCAAGAAAAAGCTGGGCTAAGACAAAACCTGTACAAGTGGAGCGGCCCAAAAGCAGCAGCAGCAGCAGCAGATATCCAGAGATAGATAGATTCAAGGATAACGGGGGCGTGGCCCGAGTCCTCGAGACCGTTTCGGTGTCTATGATTTATACAGAGTAGTTTAATTAACGATGCTCATAACTAGTGGTTCGAAATTTCCGCCTCGGGGCTCCATTGTTTCCTGCGGTGGAGTCAGGAGTTTATCCTTCTTTTGCCTCGAGTGTCTAGCCAAAGAATGTGAAACAATAGTTTGCTTTATTTTAATTTAAAAAAGGTACTGAAGATGGCTATAACTGAACAGGATACTTAATGCTATATGTGATATATTTCTGTGTGAGTTTGAAACTCACCTTCTGCTAATGCAAGCCCACGTGTAGTTGAAAAATATTTGTTTTTAAATTAGCATTCCCTTAATCATCTGCAAACGAAACGAAAAACGAAGAAATTCCCTTTATTAGCCCTTACACAACATTATTTGTTCGTTGCTCTTGATTAATTAAAACGCAGTCATAACTTTGTTCCCTAATATGGAACTTTTCTTGCATTTCTGCAAATATTTGCTTTTCCTGTGTGTGTGTGCAGGGAAATGTCTAACAGAGTGCATTATTCTGTATTTCCGCAGACCCCCCTCTCGAATATTCATATATATGTGCGTGTGCTTCCTTGTTTGTTGCTCTGCAAGGCTCCTATTGTTCCTTCCATGCTAAATAATTAACATTTGTGAAGTTTTTGCTTCGCTCCCAGCGCCCCAAAATGGAATTCTTTTCATGTACTTCTTTGGTCGTAATTAACATTTCAAGACCAGAAAAACAAATGCACCATCAGCAGCCGCAGCAGCAGTCGCAGCAGCAGTAGCAGCAGCAGTAGCAGCAGCAGCAGCAGTAGCAGCAGCAGTGGCAGCATCAGTGGCAGCAGCTGAACAACAACAGAAATTTAGATACGAATACAATGTCTGGCGAAAAACAAAAGTTTGTTTTAATTTAGTTCACCCCGAAATCCCTGCTGCTCCCCACCCACCACTAATTGATTGTCATTTGCACCACAAATTTAGAATAAATCGATAAAATACCATAGTTTTAATTCGATGCAGTGACAGAATTTAAGTCTAGCAATTAATTAATTTATTGTAATTATTTTCTGTGTTTTTTGGGTAGTTTCTTATGTGTTTTTAGTGTTTCCCTTTGGCCACCTAATGTTTAAAGTGTTGTATGCTGTAAATAAAACTGTTACTCTTGGCCAGTTCTCCCTCTTAAATCCATTAGATATAAATTTCTTGGCCATATTGACGTTTCATTATCCTGCAGCTCTTTGTATTGACTGCACACTGTAGCCACTCCAATTTGGCCAACACACACACGAGCTGTATTTTCAGTTTATTCATTCGTCCCACACATTCATTAGCAGAACTGCCTTTTGTCCACATTCTTGGCCACAAATTCACTAACAATACAATACTCTCCTTTAGCTTTTCTACCTTTCATTGTATCTGTTTTGTGGTCCGCCACTTCCCCCTCCGTCTCCTTCTCCTGTTCCCACTCAGTTATCCTCACTCATTTGGCCATCCTTGCATAATTCCACTCTTCTATTTTTTCCTCTTTCGGCCGCTTAATAACGTTTTAATTGTTGTTGTGGGCTTTGACCGTGGAGGACCGTGGAAAGTTCCCACGCAGATCTGCCCCCGACCCCTTTGGCCATATCTCCGTGCCGCTCAGCATTTTTATTATCATAATGAGCATGCGGTGAGGGGTTAGCGGGGGTCTGCTCTTTACACTAAAAGAAAGGAGCTTCTGAAAGGGAAATGAAAATAGAAAAAAAAAATTAAAGAGTCCGCTAAAAATATAAGAAAAGAAAATGGAAGCTAGAAGGACTCTTCTGTTGATTATGAGAAGGGATATATATGATTTATGGGATCAGTATTGCCGCCTTTATTAAGTTAAAGCTGATAAATCTAATTTTTAAAAAAATATTGTGTGTTTTAAATAGATAAAGAAATAATTCAATAAATAAAACTATTTAAGAACTAAGAAACTGGAAGCTAGGAGGACTCTTCTGTTGATTATGAGCAAGGATATATGATTTATGGGATCAGAATTGCCGCCTTTATTGAGTTAAAGCTTTTTTAAACCTCGTAAATCTAATTTTTAAGTAAATATTGTGTGTTTTAAATAGATAAAGAAATAATTCAATAAATAAAACTATATAAGAACTAAGAAACTGGAAGCTAGGAGGACACTTCTGTTGATTATGATTGAGGATATATGAATTATGGGATCAGTAGTGCCGCCTTTATTAAGTTAAAGCTTCTTCAAACCAAATATGTCTTATTTATAAGTAAATATTGTATTGTTTAAATATGTAAAGAAATAATTCAATAAATAAAACTATAATATATTTAATTAAGTAATATATAAAATATATTTTCCCTGGCAATAAAATTCCAGGAAAGGTATGTTTTCAGTTACTTTCATCCCTTTTCCCCAGTGTATCTGCGTCTGTGTGTGTGCTGAAAGGAATGTTGCATAATGTGGCCGCCACGACGCCGAAAAACCATTCGAAATTATGCATGCCGCGGTATTATTCCTAGCCTTTGTTTTCCGCGATTCTCCGCCCGGCTCGCTATTTTCTGTAACTTTCAACTTTTTTTTTTGGGATAGAAGAGGAGCTGGGAAATAAATTCAAGTTGCTTTGGCGAGTCTATTTAGATTTTCAAAACAGCTTCACGGCTGGCCGAGTTTATTACCATGAGTTTAAAGCGACTCCGCCGGCTGTCTGCTTATCAAGTTGCCATTAAATCTCCCGCTTAAACATCCTGCAATCCCCTGCCACGCCTCGCTGATAAGCGAAATTTCAGCGCAAATTTATTTGATGTGTTTTATTGTGTTGTTAAATTTCGCGTGGCAGAGCGCGGAAAAAACACACAAACAACTGGGGAACAGCAAAAAGGAGCCAGCCCCACCTCGCCTTCAAGTTGCTTGGCTCTATCAGCCGGGCCGTTAATCATTCCCGAAGCTCCTTCCAAATGGCACTCAGCTGTTCGCCGAGTCCTCCGCTCACCTGGCTGCCTGTCGCCAAAGTTCATTAAATGCGCCATGAATTCCAAATGCCAGCGGAGCTGAACTTTAAGCTCAAATGGGACTCGATATCCGTTCCGGGTGAATCTTCAAACAGCAAAAACAATTCCATCTGAATGGAGTTCGTTGTCACTGTCAATAAACTGGAATGGGTTAGACTCTGATGGGAGATTACAGAGCCCTTTGATGGATATTTGCTGCAAATGAATATTATAATTAAATACTTGCTACTGGCACTCGTCCACATTTTAGAAATATTTATTTTAGTAATAATAAGCGAGGGAAGTTCATGTTTAAAGTGCCCCTCAATAATCTCCAGCTGAATTCAATTTAAGTAAGTTCTTTTAGCGGTTTTCCTTTGCCAGAAAAGAAGCCAAATGCAATATTTAGGAGCAGCAGATCGATTAAGCGAGCTTCCCCGTTTTATGTCCTTTTCCGTCCCCCAGAGTATTCCGATATTAGCCATCATTCCTCCCTCTGTTGGCCCTAGACCATAAACAAGGCATTATCGGGAGACCGAACAAAGTCGAGCCAAAAAATGCAGCTGGCTCCGTTTGGATTATCGTTTATTGCATTATTTTTATGCGATGAACGCGCGTCGATTAGAAAACTAAAAATGTATTTCGCATTTCGCTGGCTGCCGCTGCTGCTGCTGTTGCTGCTGAGTGGCGAAAAGCGAATGAAATGCAATAAAAATGAAGCAGAAATGAGAGCTCCTCACGAAGGACCTACCACTGGCCCTGACTGGGGGGTAAAAGGGAACCGGAGGAAGGCAAAACGGGAGCGGGGCAAATGGCAATCGCATTTGGCGCATTGCACTTTGCAGGCAACAGCAGCAACATTTAGCAGCAGCAGCAGCAGCAGACACACAGCACAGCAACTATCAGCAGTTTACAACAATATTGGCACCTCCACTTGGCTAACTTGGCTAACTGTGAAATTGTGGCCCATAAAACGTGAGCATTGCAGCGGAAAAAATTGCGGGACTTTTCGACTATCAAATATCCGGCACTCACGTTAAAATGATTGTGCCAATAAAGACCAAGTCGCTTTGGGAAATAAATATTGTGTTCTATTTGCTTTATATTTATTTAACGGGTCATTTAAAGTATTTAATAAAATATATTTTATTATCATCGGAAACTATTGGAATTAAGTATAATATATACAACATAGAATGTAATAATCTTTAAGGATAATGTTGCTCTTTAGAATAAATATAATAATATATAATTAATAAATAATAAGAAAAGAAAAACTGTTTTGTTAAATATAATATAATATTGATAAAATGATCTCCTCTTTTTATATATTTTTTTTAGAACAATATTGGAAATATATCGGAAACTATTGAAAGTAAATAACATATATACAACATAGAATGTAATAATCTATAAGGATAATGTTGAATAAATATAATAATATTTAATTAAAATATAATAAGAAAAGAAAAGCTGTTTTGTTAAATATAATATAATATTGATAAAATTATGATGTGTCTCTTCTTGTTTATATATTTTTTGTAAAACAATATACCCCACGAATTTCATATTGTTATTTTCCCTATGCCCTGCAAATACCCATTAATTCAGCGAGTAACAAAGAACTCCTTAAAAAAAGAGAAGAAAAAGCTGGCGGCTGGCCGGAAAGTATGCATGGGAAAATGTAAGCAGCCATTCGACCGTCTAACCTGCAGCTCGGCAATTGCCAGGCAGACAAAAATCTTGGCCGACCACATGGCGTATACGTGTTAATTTAGCGCAACGATTAGACACTGTGCGCTCTCCAGCTCTCCGCGTCCGTCTCCGTCTCCGTCTCGGTCTCTCTCCGGCTTCCTCCGACAATTGCAGTTTGGTAAATTGCCCGTTTGCCTGGCACAATAAATTTCAACACTGGCTCCCGTCAGTCAATGGCCAGGGGCTGGCGGGGACCACGCCGGCCTAGGCTGGTCCGCTAAGTGCAGTTCAGCCGAAACCGTTTTCAATTTGGCCCCGAGTCGGTCTATTTTTAGGCTAAACTCGACACAAAACACTATATTTTGCCGGACTATAAGTAATGATGTGACGATTTGGCAGCACCTGAATGAGGATGGTTTCTGAATTATTCTATACATCGCCGGCGTGGGCGTTCCTTGGGCCAGTTCATTGGCCCCCAGTTCAAGGCCCCGTTTTGTAGGAAGTAAAGGTATATGATAGTTGGAGGTATGATCGGTAGAAGCAGGGAAAGAAAAATCAAGTCTTAAGCTTATAAAAATTACTTAAAGGTTACTCTAAAGTCTACAACTTTTATTTAAGTTTCTTTTAAAATACTTTAGAGTTATATTCATAAATCTGATTGCATTATTTTTGCATTGACCTGAACTCCTATAGATTCAAATATATTACCCAGAGATCCTTGCATAACTAAAGAGTATCTCAAATGTTCAGCCATAATTCTTGCTGAATTTTCGCCTTACTTTGTTTGTTTGTTGCTGCCGTTAAATAAAATTTACTTTGCCATGCACTTTGGGCTTACATTCTGAACTCAGCTTGTTTTCGTGTTCTTCCCCCGACTTTTTGTTTCCTTTCGGCCGGGGAAAGCAGCTCTCGGGTCGTTTGCCCAGTCTGATAAATTGTTTCCGTAGCGAGAGCGCTGCACGTAATTGCTGAGCGGATCGATGAAAAGTAGCTTAAGGATGCCAGACAAGAGTAAGTTGTTGTTGCAGAAGTTGCCTCTGCCTCTGCCGCTGCTACCGCTGTCGGTCCCGGTGCCTGTGACAAGGCCAACTAATTTGTACACTTCTTTCGAGAAACCGAACGACAGTTGGCATGAGAATAAGACAATGTTCAAAAGAGCCAGGCCAATTGCATTGCAACACCCAACTTGGGTCCGAGACAGTGCTGGCAGCCAGCAAAATGGGAATCTCTAAGAAGCCAGGAGAAATTACAATGGAACAGGTTACTTTTTCCACTGATAATAATAATATTTTAAATGAATACTACACATAAAAAATAATGTTTTAAAGTGCTCAAAGAGCAGGCAAGGGATCCTGTAATTATAGAAATAGAAGTTGATAAACATTTTATCCCATCACTTTGATTTAAGGAATAATTTCTGATGTAGAAAGAGGATATCTTAGATTATGAGCGATTGACCTCGTTAAGGAATAAAAAAGAAGACAAATAGGCAACACTGGCGTGAAATGTAATGCAATTCCATGTCAAAAACTAACACAGACGACAGGACTCACTGGTAAACTTTAAAGTGATATTTTTGTGTCGGTTAGTGCAGCACACCTGTCCTGCTGTCTGTATATCCTTCTGCCAGCTTCGTGTTCGTGGCCTGCCTTGGTTTTTGCTGTCACTGCAGCAGGAATAGCAGCAGAAGAGCAGCAGCACAAGGAGCAGGAGAAGGAGCATAACCTGCAGTAGAAGCAAAAGCAGCACCAGCAGACAGAAGTGCCAGTCATGAGGCCGCAAGAAAACAAACTTCAGCCTGCTTCCTGTCGCTCTGCTCTCCTTTCGCTCGTCCTCATCCTCGACCGCAGCTCACGACGCTTACTTCCGCTTTTGAGTGTTAAGCAACGCACACAAACGGCAACACACTCCTGTTTGCACTGTGGAAAAATCCCAAATAAAATAAGCCTCGTAATTGCTTGGCTATCTTGAGTAAATTAAATATTAAATATATTAAATAGATCTAGTTACTGCCTTTAATTATTATATTTGTAAGATCTTTATAAGACTTTTTGTGCACTGTGCAGGAGCCGTCACACTCACACCTGAATATTTCGTTGTCCTTTGACATGCATGTCTGGGTCTTTAGCTGTTCAACCTGTCTGCTGTCTCTCCTCTCTGTGTGCAGTTTTTGTCATTTCGGGTTCTTTTCCTTTTCTCTCCTTTTTTCGCCGCCCGAAGGCTCTGGAAGTTATGACAAAACCTGCCACGCCTCCGCCACACGACCTCGTCCTGCCTCCGCTCCGACTTCTGGCCAGGATTCACTACCTGAGAGGCGGAGAAGGATACGGAGCGAGTGGCGGAAGGGCGACAGGACGAAAGGTGCAGTGGGAATCGTTAAAGGTGATTCACTTGTTTGTTGCTTGTTTGCTTGCAATTTGTTGCCATAATTTTGTTTCGCGCTTCTGGATCTAGATTTCTGCCAAAGCAGCAGGCTGGCTAGCAGTGCAAGTGGAAATTGTTATGGCAACGCACTTGATACTCGAAACGAGTGGAGTTTCCTTCTGGCTGGTTGGTCTTTTTGTGTGGTTTAAGCTGGCTAAAAGGGCAAATACTTTAGAGCTTTATTTCCCTGGAACAGACTTTGTAATATAGATAGGAATAAAATTAAAAATAATATATTAAAATATAATAAAATTATAGATTGGCTTGATAAGGATATTTGCTCTGAAAAATGCTCTATATTTCCGGAGGAATCTGCCCATCGGGCTTCCTATCTCCGGCATCCGAATCTTGTTGGCCTTATTGTTTACGCTGCGTATACGTGATGTTTTGCCTGCATTCATCCGCGTCTCAGCTGCTGCTGGGTCGGCGAGTGTGTGCGAATGCTCACCATTTTGGTGGCCATATCAATTTCAGAATCGCTTGCCTTTGGCCCACATTATCGTTAAAATTGTATTGGATTGGTCCAGGATGCTTTGCTGACCAACTGGATAACCGAATGGCTATTGTGGCCCCAAGTCAGCGCCAGATTGAGCTTCCCTGTATCCTTTTTTCATCGTCTCTGCATTCAGTAATATATATATACAAACATATATCCGTATCTGGACGTGTGCGTGTGTGTGTTTATAGATTTTCCGTTATAGCCACACGAACTTCTTCTTAAAATGCAATTTTCAAGATTTTTCTTTTCCTTTTCAGCTCGTTTGGCTGGCGCCATTTTAGCCCGTAGTGCCTTGCTCGCTGATTTTAAGCCTTCCCCTTGGATGGGGAACCATCTCCCTTGACCCCCCTTCCCGCCCAACCACACAGCCTTCGACTGGCCAGCACTTTTGGCTACGGCCACGCCCCCATTTGCCTCCGCTTGCATGTGTCAAAAGGTATTTTTTATGTTCAGTTTCGTGTTTTCCAGCATTTTTCCAACGTTTTATTTTTCTTTACCGTTCGTTTGGTTCGCAGGACCTTCGGGGCAGGAGCAGGAGCAGGAGCAGGAGACTCTGCTGAAGTCCCATCTTGTGTGCAGGTAATGTGGCACTTGGCTAAAATGGTGTGTGAAATTTTATGCGAAACTGCTTAAGATGTTGTTGCTGTGGCCGGGCGTTGATGCCGTGCTTGTTGTGCTGATATTTCTGGAACGGAACACAATCATTCTGCTATGTTGCACATAAAAAGCAACGTTGAGTGGCAGTATATATGTGTAAACACATATACATGTGCAGGGGGGCGAGCATACTATAGTACTATAGTAGTTTGGAGCTCGGTTGGGCTTTCCCTCTGTTCCCTGACCGAAGCTCGACTGCTGATGATGACATTTTCGTTTTTGGTCACTCGGATTGGCAGGAAAAAGGGAAGGAAAAATCCCTAAAAAAGATTAGTTAGCTCGGTAGGGTTTAGTTTCAGTTCAGCTTCTTTTCGCATTTCGGTGCGGACTTGAGTCAATGCTGTTAGTTGGTTTCTGGCAATGGCAAATGGCCTGAGACTGAAACTCGATTGCGATTGTGTCCCTTGTTTTTGTCATGGCCACATTTTCGTATTGTTATTGAGTGTGGGAGTACTCTGGACAAGATGTGGGCTTCCATGATGGAGTAATCATTAAAAAATGTAGAATACTTCAGCTGCATGTTGATTTTTCTTATATATTTATTTTGCTTATTTTATGCCATCAGTCATACGACAATTTATCAAAGAGTTTTCACACAAACCTTACATATTCTGAGTTTTTCCTTAGAAAACCTAAAGTAGAAAGTAGCAGTTCAGAGTACCTGTTAGGAAAGTCAACAAATAAAATTATGTATTAGATATACTGTTAAATTACTTAAATTAAATATTTATGATATTATTAAATTACTATTCCCAGCTTTAATGTAAGTGAAATGTACAAAAAATACAGTCAATGAATATGCACTTAGAATGCATTACAGCACTTAACAAATTGAGAACACTTTCCCTCGAAACTTGCTTTCATTTGGGACATTCCTTTGCTTTTTTCCAACATGTAAATATTCAATTAGCAGACGAATAACAAGCATCCGACAAACAAGTAATGATGACTACAAAAAGAACGCCACTCAAAGTTATAATTTAAACTAGGACATACCCTTTAGATGAATTTAAATTTCTTTATTAACTTTAATAGCAGTGGAAGTAATATCTTTCAATAAAAGTCTATCTATCTACCTATTAAAGAAATGTCTTAAGAAATCGTAATATATTTTTATAGTAATGTAATGCACGGTATTGGTAAGAACTGAAAAGTATACCCTCTCGCTAGTGTAACCTGAAGCAGAAAAATAATTTTTATTTAATTTTCCCACCTGTTTTCAGGGCAAACAAGTCTCGCATTTAATCCGCATTTGAAATACACATGCATTTCAATTAGTTTCCTAGTTTTTTTCTCCTCGAAAACGAGCTGCCGTATTTTTGTCGATATGCATTTGGATGAGAGAGAGTGAGGAGCGTTTTACATGTCAAGGGATCGTTGGACCGTGTCCGTGCGGATAAAACAACCCGATTCCGTGCGGAACGGGGCACATGGGAATGCGGAGTCCTGGGGGCTTTCACCGGAAATGTCTGTTTGTCTAACGCGACATGTCGCATTTTCGTGTCGTATTTCCGTGTCCTCGTGCTTTTTTGATGTTTCACTTCGGCGCGGACTCCTCAATTACAGCAAACAATGACAGGCATCACCACCATCACATCAGCATCAAAGGGAGGCTCAGGCGATCACCTTCCACAGGTCGGACAGCGCCATCATATTTTCCAAATTACTCGTAAAAATGCCTGTTAATTGCTCCTGCGAAAAGGGTTCCCTTGGAATCAGTAGGCACTCAGAACTTAAACAAGGCTCGGGATTAATTCAATTAAACTGGAACGGGGACTGGGCTGAAAGGGCCAAAGGGCCAAGTCTACTTGGCAGTGGCAGCCGGGCTTCTGATTTTGATGTTGACTCTCGGCTGCTGGGCTCTTGCTTCCGACACTCTTAATGGATAGGCGTAGCAAAATCATTAATTATGTTTACAATGGAAAGTACGTGTCACTCTCCGGACCAGGAGTGGCTGGAAAATGGGGGGGCAATATGGAAAAGTCATTAGGACCATATTAGCATATTAAAATTCCTAACCATCATTAAAGCCATATTCACGGCCAAAGAACTTGCTTCCGCTATAGGACTTCAATGGATTTTTAGTTAGGTATCAAGCATCGAAAATTAGATGACTTAAAATAAAAACAACTTAATTACTCCTGCTGCAATACACACAATTTTAAAATATATTATTTCTAATCATTAACCAAATACACATATTAGTTCCCATCCTCACTACTGCTCGTGTCTTCGACCACTCTCAGCTGAGGCATGACCGAGTAACGCCTGGACTCGGCCAACCTCCCCGCCGGCCTATTGGCAATAAATCTTAAGTTTTCATCGAACGCCACAAAGTAGGTGGGGATCTCGCCGCGTCCCTTCACAAAGGTGAGGCCCCGCGGATTGCAGCGCACATCGAACTCCATGAGGATTTCCGCGGACTCCTCTGTCACATGGATGTTGCCCGGCAGACCCGTCGACTGCATCCGCGACGCCATGTTCACCGGGTTGCCCCAGATGTCGTAGTGCGGCTGCGAGGCGCCCACCACTCCCGCCATGATCTCGCCACTGGAGATCCCGATGGCTATCTCGGTGCTGGACAGGGTTTTATCGAAGGGCGCCTCCGAGTACGCCTTGTTGCACGAGGCCAGGGTGCGCATGAGGTCCAAGGCGAAGGTGGTCATCAAGTAGACTACTTCGTCGTTGGTGCTATCAGTATCATCATCAATGGAGCGCTTCCCACGGGCCCGTTCAACTGAAAGATACAATCGTAATTTGAAGCAGATTCAAGCCACAGTTTTCTCAAATATTATTGCAGTTATGAAAATCGATGGGTAGCTTACTGTCATTGTGGCGTGAGAGTCTGTAAGAACTGCCATTTCTAACCATTGATGCCAGAGAGACATCTAAGCCACATGCTGCCATATAAGTGCACCCAACGACCTTGATCTTCTCAACCATGTAATACTCCTTGTAGCGACTCAGCTGCGGAATGAAAATGCATAATTACCCCTCTAAAAATCCAATGGATCGCCTTACCAGAATATCGAACTCGGTGATTATGCAGTTTAAGACACGTAAGCTGGGCAGATCCATTTTAAAGTTCATAAGCTGGGCAAACATAACGGAAACCATTCGGTAATTTTCATAATAAAGCTCGTGTTTGGCTAAGGAATCCAGATAGAGCTCGACTTTTGGGAAAAGAAGAATGTTCACTTCCTGTGATGAATATTGAGAGGATATTTGACTGAAAACTCACCAACATGAGACGGAAGGATGTTGTTAAGCAGGATTATGATCGATTGGTTAGTTGCATTGGCAACCTTCTGCTTGTTCTTCAGATTCACGTTCAGCCTACGAAGGTAATGGTTTAATAATCTCTAAAATGGTATGAAGTCGATTTAATATCCTCTTTAAAGCTCGAAAATTGATCTCAACATCCCCAGGATTTTCTGAGTTCCTAAGATATAATACCTATTATCGCTGTACTCACCTGTAGTTTGTTTTCGCGTTGAACTCCACCTGGCGCTCCTTCACGTACAGAGTGATCAGCATGAGCACAATGCGGTTGGCGTGCGCTATTTCCGACCGCAAAAATGGGGCTGTGGTGTTGCTGTGCTGGAATACGAACTGATAATTGCAGAACAAGTTCACCAGGTAGACGGCGGCCTCGCTGCAGCCGATGCAGGTCTTGAGGGCAAACGGAATCCTGGCGAAGGTGTAGCTCATCCCCAGGATGAGAGCCATCATGTTCGTGAAGGCCCACGGATGGAAGCAGGTTTCACGATTCACCTCGTAGTGGAAGAGCTTGCTCTCAATGTATTCCAACTCAAACTTGTCGTGATCGCAGTTTACCTGCAAGTTATTATTGATTGTAAAACCTTCTGCAATGGTATTAAGTTCACTAAAATCTCACCACTATCAGGGAGATCACAGAGTAGTAGCACGCTATAGTCAGCAGGTAGCAAGCAATCCTCAGGAACAAGCTGCGCTGGATCTTCTCGTTCAAGTGGAATATGAAGCAGCTGAATCTATTGTACTCCTTGTACTCGTCCCAGCCATGTTTCCACCAGCAAGCTTTTTTGAACCACGCGATGAACAGCAGAGTAGTCAGCAGAAAGACCACAAGCACGTCGATCGCAACGCACTGGTGGCAAACACCCACATCGGTCACGATCTGAATGTAGATCAGGCAAAGCCCAATGAGCCAGGCCAGCAGCACTGAGCCCTTGAAGATGAAGTCCGGCTGCTGCAGATAATTCTTCTCCAGCGTTGAATCTCTGAAGGCCGTGCACCACAGACCGATTTCTCGCCGCGATTTTCGTGGGGCTTCTCCACCACGACGGCAGCATGAAGACAAACTTCGATAGCTGCAAGGTACAGACAGTTTTAGATCAACGCAATTAACACCCACCAGAAGCGAAGCCCCTTCCAGGGACTCTTTGAGAGGACCTTTGGCCCCCTTTTGACCTACTCGAAGCCACCCACTGGCATCTTGCGAAACTCCTCGCGCAGCTCTTCGGTCATCGTGGTGCTAGTTGTTTGGACGCCCTGCACTGGTCGTGTCTTGATCATGACTGATGGACGCAGAGATGCAATGGTGGTTCTGACCGAGTTGGCCGCCAATGGACCGCCGGTAATTAGATGAGTGCTCATCGGGTACTTCTGCAGTACAGGGTCATCTTGGGCCTTCTTCGTGCCCGGCAACACCGTGTAGTCGGATGCCTTCAAGTTGCTCAGAGTTCGGCCACTGACGTGGACGAAGCCCGGCTCGCCAGTGGCCTCCAAATGATTCGCAATGTCAACATCGGGTCCTGTAAAATGTATTTTCAATTTGTATTTATTATTTTTTTGAACTTCGATCTACCCCTGCTTTATAGTAATACATAGATTCATAACCTACCCCATATGTCAAACTGCAGCTTCGCCTGCCCGATGACGCCGGCGAAGAGACTTCCTGAGTGGACTCCTATGCGCATATCGATATCCAGTTCCCGATCCGCGCTGAGGGATAGATCAAAAGGTGAGGGGTTTACCCAAGAGTTCCTTTGGCTGACCTACCGCACTTCCTGGATGTGGGCAATCATGGAGAGGCCCAGGGCAACGGCGTTCTTGGCATGATCTGGTTCGGGCTCGACGAGGCCGGCCACGCAGTAGTAGCAGTCGCCCAGGAACTTGATCCTCTGCACCTTGTACATAGCGGCAGCCACGTCGAATCTGCCGTAGAGATCGTGCAACACCTTCACCAGGCTCTCCACCGAGAGGGTTGTGGTCAGGTGAGTGTAGTTCACCACGTCCGCGTACAGGATGCTGACATCGGGATGGATTTGGACGGTCATGGAGCTCTCGTAGCTCCGCGGGAGACCATACTCCCTGTCGCTATCCGAGTTCATTATCTTGTTCTTGATGTTCTCCTGAATCGGCTTTGCGATTTGCGGTGGTAAAGTGCTGTCTAGCAGCATGGACTCCTGGCGCAGGGCGTGCCGCAGCCAGATCTCCTCCATGATGAACTGGTGGCGATCAAGGAAGGACGCCCGGACCATCGTGTCGTTCATGTAGCGAAAGAAAATGCCCATCATGTTGAAGCCCAAGTAGTGGAAGATGTCCACCGTGATCGCGTCATAGGTGTGGGCAGCGCGGGCGGCGAACACTGAGAGAAACACGAGCACTTGCACAAAATAGGCCACATAAGCGATACTGACAAAGAAAGCCAGGAGAGCAGCGCCCCGGATAGATGGGATCGGTAGGAACATGTAGATCATGCAGAGCGCATAAATGTCCATCGTGCAATTGAGAGGCCAGTCGTGAACGACATAGTGGTATGCGTTTATTCCCAAATCTAATAGAGCATACAATTAAATAAAATACTCAGGGAATCGGTATGCATTGAATATTAAATGTCGTTGTTAAATGCATTTCAATATATCTAGATATCGGTTTATTCCTATAATTTAAAAAGGAAACATGTTTTTGAACATATATTTAATCTGTCCGAATGCATATTGTTATTATGAAATAATAATAAGGAAATTGAATTACCTTAAAATGTCGTATAGCCGATATGTATTTTATGGTTTGGTACAGGACATTTATCTTGCAATCGGTTATTTTGACTTACCTGTGCACAGTAAAAGAGCTGTGGCCAGATATGAGGTAACCACCATAACCCATCTGTGTCGTTGCACGAAGCCCTCGAAGAAATTAACGCTCAGCACCAAAAGCATTAGTGTCGACATGATTAAGCTGGCAGCCATATCGGGATAGACATGATACGTATACTGCAGAAGGGTTAAATTAGCCCCAAAACCTTGACTCGGTTTAAAACCTTACCTCGGTCAATATCAATAGCTCTGCCGTTAAGGCTACGCTAACAAAAATATGCAGAATAAAGAAGACTCCCAGGTAACTGCTCATCAGACGGACCTGATACTTCTTGTACTCGTCCTCCAGATGCAGCTCCTTGCACTTGGCCTATGACTCCACGATTTGGCAAAGGGTCAATATACATATCTAGTACTAATTACCTTCAGGTAGCTCGGCTCCCAAATGCGCTCCTTGTCGTAGTCGAGCGTGCATGACTTCAGTTTCTCCCTGTTGTATTTAACGCTGCTACGCCGGCGGAATCTGCGAGAGTTCCGGAACTCCATCTGGACAGGAGTCTGAGATTTTTTTTTTTTTGGTTGGCCAGCAAGTATTGATGATATTGTCAGGGGCAAACTGATTTGGATACATCACATAAGTTGAAGGTAGACTTTTAAGAGAATGTAAAAAAGCATTTTAACTTTATTTAATTCAAGAGTTTTTAATAAGTTAGTTTAATTATGTAGAATATTTGGTTATTAATAACATAACCCGTTGCCTTAAGTTATGATTAATGTCTTATAAATGTCTTGTTATATAAATACGCAATTAGTTCTTATTGATTTTATATTATTATGTGAGATATTCAGTACCATATAAGTATGGTTGAATGCCGTTGATGTAAAATTAAATTTAATTTAAGTACATACATTTAATTTAGGTATTGTTTACTTATAAAATAAGGCATTATGATTCATTACATCCTTTCAGGGCATTTTACTTTTAGTCAGAAGTTTTTAGCACAGTGAGAAGACATTTCCTACGCTATGAAAAATTCTTCATCAGCATCACCATCGGTTCGATATAGCCTCAGATCTCAGAGACTATAAAGCTTCCAACCTTGACTAACCCTATTTAAGATATAGACGTTATTTTCGGTTAAAAGTAAATTGATATGAAATAAATACAATTGCCTGAACAGATGATAAATATGGGACTTAGTAAAAAAAAAAGTTGCTGTGCTTGCTGAACTTCAATTAAAACTACGTTTGTGTTGACAGCACCAATGGGTGTTGCTCAACAAGTTTGTAGCAACAGTTGGCTACATCTTCTTCAGCCTTCCGGCCTGTTTAATTTACATTTTAATAAATTTAAGCATAATTAGACAAAGTGAATTAGTCATGTCCATGTGCCTTTTAAGCTTAGCGTACCGGGTATCTACCAGTCGGTTAGCTTTCCTATTTGTTTTACTCAAAAATAATTATTACTTACTATATTTTTCAAAACTATTCAATGTCAGAAGTAAAATAAAAACAACTAATATAAAATTTCGCATAATTTGAGGATGAATAAGAGCTTTCCGATACCTTTTTAAAAGCATTTAGCAGCAGAAATGAAAATTAAATAAATCATATTTGGGAAACAGATCTATTTTTCACATTTTCTGTTTGTTAAACTCCATGCACTAGGGCTGCATTTAAATAATAATTCCATAATTTATTTACAAACGTAATACATGTCAATACCAATAAAACAATAATTTCTTTTACACATTGGATCTATCAGTGGAATTCTTTCGTTCAGATTCCGGATTAGCGTAGGTATATCCCAGTGAAATAACCGTACTGCGCTCCGCATGAGTCGGGGTCCGTTTCCGCGCAGTATTGTAGTAGTTGTACTCATTGTCGATGGCCAGCAGGTAAGTCGGAATCTTGCCACGCCCCTTCACGAAGGTCTGGCCGCGGTAGATGCACTGGATGCCAAAGTCTTGCAGAACATTGGCCGACTCCTCAGTGACGTGAATGTTACCCGGCAGACCCGTCATCACCATCCGCGAGGCCATATTCACCGGATCGCCCCAGATGTCGTAGTGCGGCTTCGAGGCGCCGACTATGCCAGCCATTACCTCGCCACTGGATATCCCGACGGTTATTGTTCCGTCAATTATGCCGCCCTGCTCGACAATGCCATTGTAGGCATCGTTGCAGCTGGCCAGGGTTCGCATGAGGTCCAGGGCGAAGGAGGCCATCACGAAGACGACCTCGTCCTGCTCCTTGTCAATGGCGTGGGGCCGCTCTGGGAGCGACAATTGGGATGGAGTATAAATTATAATGGCAATTGCAATTCGGAGTTACCTTCGCCGATCGAGGCCGTTCTCACTGGCTTGCTGGTGGACCCAGCAAAGTGCACATCCAATCCGCATGCCGCCATATATGTACAGTTGACGACCTTGATTTTCTCAACCACGTAATACTCCCGATAATACAGCAACTGTATTCGGTGAGAAAATAAATAAGTACTCTAATAATATAATATAATAAAGTGCCACAACTTCATTGTTACTTCATTGGCACAGCAACAATAAACACTTACCAGCACATCAAACTGGGTAATAACCTCATTCAGAATCCGCAAGCTGCATAGATCCATTTGAAAATTCGATAACTCGGCAAACATAACTGATACCATCTTATAATTTTCGTAATACAGTTCGTTTTTGGCTAATGTGTTTAGATAGATGTCGACTGGGAAAAGAAGGAAGTAATCAATATTAAGTGGTTCCTTTCTAGCTTCGAATTCTCCAGTCCCGGACTCACCAACATGATTGGGGAGAATGGTATTCAGAAGAATTATGATCGAGCGATTAGTTATCGCGGCGTCTTCCTGCTTCCTTTCCAACTCGTCGCGCCATCTAAAATATGTTAGCACTATTCAAATATACTTGGTAACTAAAAATGTAGGAAAGCTACAGTCGAGTGTTACCGACTGTGAAATACCCGGTACGCAAATTAACTTTGCCTAATTATGCTCAAATTTATAAACAACTTAATTTAAACACGGAGAAAGGCAGAAGAAAATGTTGACAAATGAAGACAAGTGTTGCTGGAAACATGTTGAGTTTCTACTTTTGAAATACATATAATTATTTTGAGCTTCGAAATAAATATACTAATTTCGAATATATTAATATATATATATATAAGGTATTTCTCCTTTCGAATTATATATAAATATTGCGAAATCTGAAATATATTTATTTATGTATTGCGAAATTCGAAATATTTATATATAAATATACAAATTTATTTCTAAATTCCAAGTTTATCATAAACTAAGTCTTAGTTATACGTTTTTCATGGCTTTCGGAGGCGGAAGTGGGCGTGGCTAGAATGTGGTCACCAAATTTGGTAGCTCTAGCTCTTATAGTCTCTAAGATCTGTTGTTTCACACGGACGGACAAACGGACATGACTAAATCGACTCGGCTGGTGACGCTGATCAAGAATATATATACCCTATGGGTATCGGGTATAAAAACGCCCAATCTCACTTGAAATTAACTTTTTTGGCGAACTCCGACTGCCGCTCCTTCAGATACATGGTGAAGAAGGTGATCAGTATTATTAAGGCATGGGCGTACTCCGCGGGAAAGAAGGGATTGGTA
This sequence comes from Drosophila pectinifera, assembly GCA_008042775.1. Lineage (NCBI taxonomy): Eukaryota > Metazoa > Arthropoda > Insecta > Diptera > Drosophilidae > Drosophila > Drosophila pectinifera. The sequence continues at coordinate 58,803 of VNKC01005231.1, forward strand.
GTGTAGCTGTGGTGGAAAACGAAGTCGAAGTGAAGGAAAATGAATATAAAGTATATAATAGTCTGGAGCAGGGCCACGACAGTCTTCAGCAGGAACGGTATGTGACTGAAGGTGAAGGCCATGGCAATCATGAGAGCCATCATGTTGGTGGTGAGCCAGGGATGAAAGCATATTTTCTCGTTACTCTCATAGTGAAATATCTTCTCCTCGATGTAATGCAGTATGAACTGATTGTAATGGCAGATCATCTGATTGATGGGTGAAATTTTTGCTAAATGGAGACGTTTCTCTAGGCGATAGAAAAACTCACGGTAATACAAATGATTACGATCCAATTTACTGCTATTACGAACAGGTATATTGCAATGCGGATGTTTAATGTCTCCTGGATTTTCTCATGGATCTTGAATATAGTACAGCTGACTCGGCTGTAAGTGTGCGGTATGTTTTTCTTTTCATATCTCAGCCAGCAGATCTGTTTGTACCACGCAATGAAGACCAACAGAGTCAGGGAAATACCCACAAGGGTGTCCATTACAAGGCACCATACGCAGTTCTCATTGTCTATCACTTGGACGTAAACTAGGGAATTGCCAATTATCCAGGCCAATAGCATATGATACTTGAATAAATAGTCCGTCTGCTTCAAATAGGCCTTCTCCAGCCTTTCGTCATAGAAGGTCAGGCAGATGTCTATCTGGTTATACAACGGAACCACGTTTTTTTTTTTGCGGTTTAAAGTGAAAAGTGTCTTGGGGCTGTCGATTCAGAGGTTAACGATGGTTACAAAATTTCTACAAAATATTTATTTGATCTGAAGTCAAGAAATAAACTTTACAACTGTAGCTCAAAGTCAGTTTAAGGGTATAAAATAAATAACTTATTAATTATTATTAAGTTAGAAGCTACCTAGATCGGTTTATGCCAAAAATTCAGACAGAAAATAAACATAATCTACTCACTAAAATAGAGCCACTGGCATCTTTCGGTATTCTTCATGCAATTCTTCCTTGAATACTTTGCTTAAGGCTTCTTGATCCATATTCACGCTGCTTGCGGAGCTCAAGTTCACGAAGGACTTTATCGCCTCCTGTCCGGATAAGGAGATATCATCGATGTCTTCGTCGAAGCTTGGTACTATTAGGTATGTTTCTATCCTGTGCTTCATCAGAAGGGGATTCAACTTCGCCCCTTCAGGACCGTTGTGAATTACGAAGCGATCAGTGGTCAGATTTAGCAACGTGGCGTTACTGATGTGCACGCAACCCGAAACGCCAGTGGACTCAAGGACATTGGCAATTTGGACGTCCGGTCCTGAGGGGAATTGAAAAGTCGTACTTAATAGTACTAGTAATAGTACGCAATACTCTCACCCCAAACGTCATATTGGAGCTTGGATTCACCGATCACTCCTGCGAACAGGCTCCCGGAATGAACTCCGATGCGCATATTTATATCCAAGTTTTGGGCGGTACTGAGGGCCAGGAATGCTTAAGAAATTGCAGTGTAGTGTCCTTGACAAATCACAGACATACCGGACTTTCTGGATATGGGCGATCATGGCAATGCCCAGGGACACGGTATAGTTCGCGTGGTCGGGACTCGGATCCGTGAGACCCGCCACGCAATAGTAGCAGTCGCCCAGGAACTTGATGCGCTGCACCTTGTATTGGTAGGCGGCCAAGTCGAATCTGGCGTAGAGGTCGTGCAGGGTGGTCACCAGCTTCTCCACGGTGAGCGTCGTGGTCAGGTGGGTGTAGTTCACCACGTCCGCGTACAGAATGCTCACCTCAGGATGGATCTGGATGGCCATGGTGCGCTTGAAGGCGCTGAAGCTTTGGATTGGGGTATCGCCGAACCGGGTGGACAGAATGATTCTGCTCTTGATGTCCTTCTGCAGGAGTCCTGCGAACTGTGGCGGCAGGATGCTGTTCAGCAGCAGCTTCTCCTGGCGCTGGGCGTTCCGCAAATAGAACCCCTCCTTAATATACTGGTGGCGGTCCAGGAAGGAGGAGCGCACCACCATATCATTAATCACGCGAAAAAAGATGCCGAGCATATTTAAGCACGTGCAGTCGATTACGTCCACAGAGAAGCCGCTGATGTTGGAGACATCGAACGACACCTCATTGATCGACAGGATGACCACAATGTATATTATATACGCGATGGAGACTATAATCCCCAGTAGGGCGGCGCCTCTGGTGGAGCGGATCGGCATGAACATGTAGATCATGAACACGATGTACATGTCATAGAATGTGCCGCACTGCCAGTCATGGGCGAAGTGCTGGTACACACCCTGGAGCAGATCTGCGAATCAACTGAAGTCACCCTCGGAGGCACTCATGGTTACCACACCGAACTCACCGGACAATGCCAGAGTAAAGCAGGCCACCGTCGAGCTGACGTACTGTATCCAGGGGTGCCTTATAATTAGGTCCTCGAAGAAATTAATGCTCAGAATGCCCAGGACTAGGATGCAGGATACCAAGAGAATTCCCACATCGAAATAGATTAAATGCATGTGCTGCGAAGTATTCATGCAATACCCGTTTCGGTTGTAGTAGATTTTGAGAGGTGGATCACTTACCTGGCAGAGCAACACAACCAGTATAATATGGCTAATGGTGACGGCAATATGAAGGCAGAAGAACACGTAGAGGTAGCCCCTCCAGAGTCGGATCTGGTATAAATCGTACTCGCTTTCCACGCCGAGCTCTATGCATTTTTCCTGAAAATTTTCGATCACTGTATATGCACTTTGACTTGGCTTCGCACTTTACCTTGAGGTAACCGGGCTCCCAAATGCTCTCTTGCTGATAATTGAGGTCGCAGGCCCTCGGAACGAACTTCCTGAAGAAAGACATTCTTATCGTAAGATCTTCGATTAATATAACTGGGCACCGATTCGAGTCAGGTATATTCCAGCAGTAAGTAACTTCTGACAGTTCGAATCGGGGTCTACTTGGCTACTAAAACTAGCTCTTTTTTTGACCTCTTTTCTGGTAGAAATGTATAGTCAAATATATATAGTCATATCAGCAAGATAAGTTCCTTAGGACAATAGGTGGAAGTTCTTTACAAAGAAACATCAAATTCGGAACACGTTGAATTAACAAAATCATGTTTTTACCTTAAACCGTTTTTTCATACGTATAATTATATATATTTATATATATATACATCTAATAAATATTAGAATATATATATTTTTCAATTATTCCATATAATAGAAATACTCTTTGATTTTTACTGTATTGTTACAAAATTAAAGTCTAATTGAAAGATCTTTGAGCAGCGGTAGATCCTATTCAGTTGATATATAATGTAGCCCATGATTTGAGGGTTGTATATAGTGAAAATATATTCGGGTCCGATAATCTTACGTTCTTGAGGGACTACCATTTTATTTTGATCAAACTCCGACTCCGGGAGCATCTAGTCTCGGCTGAAGAGTGTCTTCAAAAATCAAGTGAAGAAATATTTTCTGGTAGTGAAATACACCTCCCGAATATGGCCTTAAAATACATATATATAAGGCTATATTTGCAATTTAAAAAATATATTTATTTGTGAAATTTTATAAAATATACAACACATTTTAATTAGTTTCATTATCATGATCCGAACTGTCCGATTCATCGTATACTTCCAGTATCGACATGACCGTGAAACGCCGGGTCGAAGGCATTCTTTGCATTGCCGGCCTGGTATTAAATCTTAAGTTTTTATCGATGGACACAAAGTATGTGGGAATCTCGCCGCGCCCCTTCACAAAGGTGAGGCCGCGCGGAGTGCAGATGATGTCCATGTCCATGAGGATTTCCGCGGACTCCTCTGTCACTTGGATGTTGCCCGGCAGACCCGTCGACTGCATCCGCGACGCCATGTTCACCGGGTTGCCCCAGATGTCGTAGTGCGGCTGCGAGGCGCCCACCACTCCGGCCATGATCTCGCCGCTGGAGATCCCGATGGCTATCTCGGTGCTCGACAGGGTTTTATCGAAGGGCGTCTCCGAGTACGCCTTGTTGCAGGAGGCCAGGGTGCGCATCAGGTCCAAGGCGAAGATGGTCATCAAGTAGACCACTTCGTCGTTGGTGCTCTCGTTATCATCTTCCTCGGAGCGCTTCCCACGGGACCGTTCACCTGTATAAGAGAGAGGTCATTTGGAGAGGTAATTTGAAGAAAATTCTAAACAAATCGAAAATTAAAGTGAAAATAAACTCACTTTCATTGTGGCGTGAATTTCTAAACGCACTGCTTTTTCTAGCCAGGGAGATGTCCAAGCCACATGCTGCCATATAAGTGCACCCAACGACCTTGATCTTCTCAACCATATAATACTCCTTGTAGCGACTCAGCTGCGGAATGAAAATGCATAATTACCCCTCTAAAAATCCAATGGATCGCCTTACCAGAACATCGAACTCGGTGATTATGCAGTTTAGGACACGTAAGCTGGGCAAATCCATTTTAAAGTTCATTAGCTGGGCAAACATAACGGAAACCATTTGGTAATTCTCATAATAAAGCTCGTGTTTGGCTAGTGAGTTTAGATAGAGCTCGACTGTTGGGAAAAGAAAGTAATGCTCATGTTCACTGATGTATATCGGAAGGATATCTAGCTGAAAACTGACCAACATGAGACGGAAGGATGTTGTTAAGCAGGATTATGATCGATTGGTTAGTAGCATTGGCAACCTTCTGCTTGTTCTTCAGATTCACGTTCAGCCTACGAAGGTAATGGTTTAATAATCTCTAAAATGGTTTGAAGTCGATTTACTATCCCCTTTAAAGCTCACGAATCTGAAAATCTGAATTCCACAGATATAATACCTATTATCGCTGTACTCACCTGTAGTTTGTCTTCGCGTTGAACTCCACCTGGCGCTCCTTCACGTACAGAGTGATCAGCATGAGCACAATGCGGTTGCAGTGCGCTGCTTCCGATCGCATAAAGGGAGCTATAGTGTTGCTGTGCTGGAATACGAACTGAAAGTTGCAGAACAGGATCACAAGGAAGGCGACGGTCTCGAGGCAGCCGATGCAGGTCTTGAGGGCAAACGGAATCCTGGCGAAGGTGTAGCTCATCCCCAGGATGAGAGCCATCATGTTCGTGAAGGCCCACGGATGGAAGCAGGTGTCACGATTCACCTCGTAGTGGAAGAGCTTGCTCTCAATGTATTCCAACTCAAACTGGCTGCGATCGCAGTTTACCTGAAAGTTTTCAATAAACGATTTAAGCATTTTTTATAAATAGGAAAGAAAGACGAAGTCTGAAGTCCCTCTGCTATTTTATAGAAATCATTAAAAACTCACCACTATCAGGGAGATCACAGAGTAGTAGCACGCTATAGTCATCAAGTAGCAACAAATCCTCAGGAACAAGCTGCTCTGGATCTTCTCGTTGATGTGGAATATGAAGCAGCTGAATTTATTGTACTCCTTGGTCGCGTGCCGCCCATCGTGCCACCAGCACAGTTTCTTGTACCACGCAATCAACAGCAAAGTAGTCATAAGCACGATCACAATCACGTCGATCGCAATGCACTCCGGACACAGATTGCTCACCATCTGAATGTAGATCAGGCAAATCAATATAAGCCAGGCCAGCAGCACTGAGCCCTTGAAGGTGAAGTCCGGCTGCTGCAGATAATTCCTTTCCAGCGTTGAATCTCTGAAGGCCGTGCACAACAGACCGATTTCTCGCCGCGATTTTTGGGGGTCTGCTCCACCACGACGGCAGCATGAAAACGCTCTTCGAAATCTGCAAGGTGCAGACACTTTAATATCAACCCAAAGATGGGAAATCTCTTCCAGGTGAATGATAAGAACAGAGATATTTGAGAAGATTGGGGGATTGCTCCCCCAAAGACTCTCTCTCCCCCAAAGACTTACTTGAAGCCACCCACTGGCATCTTGCGAAACTCCTCGCGCAGCTCTTCGGTCATCGAGGCGGTAGGAGTCGCGCCCTGCACTGGTCGAGACTTGATGTCAATGGCCGATGTGCGCGATATGACGGTGGTTTTGCTCGAGGCGTCCCTCGATGGACTGTCGGTAATTAGATGGGTGCTCATCGGGTGCATCTGCAGCAGAGGGTCATTTTGGGCCTTCTCCGTGCCCGGCAACACCGTGTAGTCGGATGCTTGCAAGTTGCTCAGAGTTCGGCCACTGACGTGGACGAAGCCCGGCACGCCAGTGGCCTCCAAATGATTCGCAATGTCCACATCGCCTCCTGTAAAATGATCATTTTGAATACAAATCTAAAATTATTAATAACTAGCAGGGTAACCATTTGGCTTCTTTGGAACATCATTTTATATTATTATAATGCATGTATGGAAATTAAAAAAAGAGCATCGAGTAATGCAATTAAGTTCGGTTAAGCCTTAAGAACCCGAAGGGCCTAACTACGCATCTTCGATTTATCGGTTTGGGTTGAAGTTTGATCTTTAGATCTCTACTTGTTTTATAGTAATACATAAATTCATAACCTACCCCATATGTCAAACTGCAGCTTCGCCTGCCCGATAACGCCGGCAAAGATACTTCCTGTATGGACTCCTATGCGCATATCGATATCCAGTTCCCGATCCGCGCTGAGGGATAGATCAAAAGGTGAGGGGATTACCCAAGAGTTCCTTTGGCTGACCTACCGCACTTCCTGGATGTGGGCAATCATGGAGAGGCCCAGGGCAACGGCGTTCTTGGCATGATCTGGTTCGGGCTCGACGAGGCCGGCCACGCAGTAGTAGCAGTCGCCCAGGAACTTGATCCTCTGCACCTTGTACATAGCCGCAGCCACGTCGAAGCGGCCGTAGAGATCGTGCAACACCTTCACCAGGCTCTCCACCGAGAGAGTTGTGGTCAGGTGAGTGTAGTTCACCACGTCCGCGTACAGGATGGTGACGTCGGGATGGAACTGGACGGTCATGGAGCTCTCGTAGTTCCGCGAGAGACCATACTCCCTGTCGCTATCCGAGTTCATTATCTTGTTTCTGATGCTCTCCTGATAAGGCTTTGCGATCTGCGGCGGCAAAGTGCTGTTCAGCAGCATTGACTCTTGGAGTAGGGCGTGGCGCAGCCAGTTCTCCTCCATGATGAACTGATGACGGTCGAGGAAGGACGCCCGGACCATCGTGTCGTTCATGTAGCGAAAGAAAATGCCCATCATGTTGAAGCCCAAGTAGTGGAAGATGTCCACCGAGATCGCGTCATAGGTGTGAGAGCTGCGAGCTGCGTACACCGAGAGATACGCAAGCACTTGGACAAAGTAGGCCACGTAAACGATGCTGACAGCGATAGCCAGGATGGCTGCCGCCCGGATGGAAGGAATCGGCAGGAACATGTAGATCATGCAGAGGGCATAAATGTCCACCGAGGCATTGAGAGGCCAGTCGTGAACGACATAGTGATATGCGTTCATTCCCAAATCTAATGGAGCACACAATGAAACTGAATACTCGGAAAATCTGCTTGAATTTGGAATAGGAGACGTGGTTAAAAGTTAAATGGATTTGAGTCTAAGTAGCATTCGGTTTGCCTTTGGAATAGATAAACATTTTAAATAAAAATGCTTTCGATGTTTATAACCGACTCATATTTTTGCATTGAAGCAGCAGAGAAATGAAATATGGGAATGCTATTTATAAGGTCGAAATGGATATTGTTAATATGAAATAAATTCTTTTCTATTTGGCAGATTTAGAAGCAGTATTGGTTTAATATAAATATATCTTCAATTGGCTTCTTAGACTTACCTGAGCTTATTAAAATAATTGTGGTCAGATACGAGGATAATACCATTACCCATCGGTGACGTTGTACAAAGTCCTCGAAGAAGTTGACACTTAGCACCAACACCATTGAAATGCCTGAGACTATAATGACACCCACATTCGGATAGATACGATCTGTGTACTGCAGATATGATAAATTAGCCTCCCAACCCTTCTCCACTAGGCTTGATACTTAACCTCGGCCAATATCAATAGCTGTGCTATAATACATACGCAGACAACAGTGTGCAGAAGCAAGAAGACTCCCATGTAACTGATCATCAGACGCACCTGATACTTCTTATACTCGTCCTCCAGGTGCAGCTCCTTGCACTTGGCCTGTGACTCCACTATTTGGGAAATGGTCAGTAAGCTATAAGTAATACTCACCTTCAGGTAGCTCGGTTCCCAAATGCGCTCCTTGTCGTAGTCCAGCGTGCATGACTTCATTCTCCTCCTGTTGTACTTAACGCTGGCACGTCTGCGGTATCTGCGACAGTTGCGGAACTCCATCTCAGCACTAGTCTCTGAGTCTGGGAATATTTGTTTGTTTGGCTCAACAGTTGAATGGATTGTCAGTGGCCAACTGATTTGGAAAAGTACATCAACTGATGTATTACCTGGGAGATACTTCGTTTAAGTCTCTTGACAGAGTATCAACTTTTCAAACTGATGCATTAGTTAATGGTAGACTCTTAAGAGACTCACAAGAAGTAATTGAGGTTTTATTTAATTAGGAATTATTCAATAAATTTATTTAAGTAATTTTTTAAATTATTCATTTACCTATCTACTGATTTGTTGTTATTATATAAGGCAAGTAATTTTTATTATTTAAGTGCCTTCAAAAGTTTAAGTCACTTGACAGACTATCATCAACTTTTCAAACTGACACATAAGTTAATGGTAGACTTTTAAGAGACTCACAAGAAGTAATTGAGGTTTTATTTAATTAGGAATTATTCAATAAATTTATTTAAGTAATTTTTTAAATTATTCATTTACCTATCTACTGATTTGTTGTTATTATATAAGGCAAGTAATTTTTATTATTTAAGTGCCTTCAAAAGTTTGAGTCACTTGACAGACTATCATCAACTTTTCAAACTGACACATAAGTTAATGGTAGACTTTTAAGAGACTCATACGAAGTATTGAAGCCACTGATTGAGGTTTTATTTAATTAGGAATTATTCAATACACTTATTTAAATACTTTTTTAAATTTACCTATTTATTGATTTGTTGTTATTACCTAAGCCAAGTAATTTTTATTTTTAAATTGCCTTCAAAGTCACTATTTTTAGACCAATAAATTGTTAAATGGTTTATAACAACATTACGATCTAACTAAAAATCTAGAAATGTAATAAATGATATCAGAATCCATACGAAAGATGGCTTATGCAGGATATGCACCAGAGTCAATGCTGGCTGCAAAAATTGCACTAGTCCTGGCAACCACAAGCAGTTGCCGAGCGTCCTGCATCCTTCGCTCCTGGCCATCTGCTGTTGTGTTGTGTTTTGCGGTTTTATTGGTTTGCGCTTGCACATTCCATTTGCGAAATGATTGGAATTTATGCTTACAGATTAGAGCCGCTCTCCCCCGACTGGCACTAGTATCCATCCGGCTGCGGTGGAGCGCAGCTCCATCCTCTGGCGGATGGCCGGCCAGCCAGGATCCTTTGTCCGGCGAAGACGTGTCCTTCTTGGTTTTTGCAAATCACTGCGGCAGCTTTGATGTCTGCAAAAACGTTGCATTTTCAGAGATAGAGATATTGGGGGTCCCTGGTTTGGATTTTTGGATTTGGTCAAATGTTGCGTGCCCGGCGACCGCTTTGAGCCGGCTTCGAGTGCGGCCCCGATGATTTGGCACGGCCTCGCATGAGGTGACCCATAATGAAATGCTGAAATGCTGAAATGCAGAATCGCTGAAAGCTGAACCCTGGCATTCCAAGAGCTGTTCGCTGTTCGCTGGGCGCTGAGAGCCAAAGGCCAAAAGCCTTCGTGCCTGGCCACGTCAAAGCCGTCGCCCATTTACGACCAGCTGCGCAAATTAAATAATAGCCGCGAGTGCATAAAAAGCGGACTGAACTTTATTTCACTTAAAGCCAAAAGCAACACCAGCCAGGTCGAAACTGTAACCATTGTAGTGGCAAGGACTTCCCTTGCCTCCCTTCGGCTGGCTCACACACACACACACACACACAGTCTCGCTGGTTGTATAAACAAACCTGTTCACACACAGATATGCAGCGTTTATACTGACACTGATATCGGGAATATCTGAAATTGATGTAATAAAATGATAACAATAATAATAATAGTTCCAAATATATTTATTTTAAGCGTGAACTCTCGCTACTTTCACTTGATTATTTTAGGCAGACTTTTTAGAGCTCTTAATTATTAAGTATCCTCTTCTTTAAAGTATTCTTTCTCTTTTTTAAACTTTAAATACAATAATGCTATATTTTAAAATATTATTAGTCGCTTCTCTGGAACTCTGCCACATGAACGATGCGATGGCTAGCTCTCGCATAAGGTTACATATTTTTTAAGCCAATTTTACAGGCCACTGCCTAACAAGGACATTAATTGGTAGCCGCTGCTCTAGCAGGCCATTCTCTGGCTTTGGCACTGGTATTCGTTCTGGAACAGGCTCCGGCTCCGGCTCTGGCTTCCATTCTGGCCAAAACGCCTTCCTCACGTGCCACGCCCACCGCCCAGCCGCGCGACACGGCCAAAAGAGTAGTTAACTGTGTGCGTTGCGATTCGTTTCTCTTTGCTTTGGCCTGTCACAAACACAGTTGCAGTCAGATTGGTAGGACAGGAAACCGGAAGAGGCTTATAGATTTAGTTATAGTGAACAGCGAAATATACGATTAAAATTAACAGAAAGATTAAACCCAAGCTATTGTGTATATTAATAATTTAAATATTGGTTATTGGTGATGGTTAAATTAAGAATATTGTCCCAATATAAGCTGTAGTAAAATAATTATTCTAATAATATTTTATGAGATTTTTGGGATAACCTAATCGATTTATTATGAACCTTTTAAGCTTAAAGTTGATGTATTGATTTTATATTTGATATGCTTTCAGCCTTATATCAATAAGTACCAGTATTGCTCAACTTATTGGCTTCAGGTAAATCCGAAAATCTTACAGTTTTGGGTGAATCCTTTAAGCTTGTTTTTTAACCGCAGCTGTGCGTATATACACACTCAGACCTACATGTGCGAGGGTGATGTTGTTGTAATTTTTTTTGCTTGGCTCCCTTTTCATGGTTTTTATTCACTCCAATATTTGCTTAACCCTTTTTTGTATGGCCGCCACGTTGACGTCACTTCTTGGCCAGGTCGAAGCCGCTGCCGTTTTTAGCCGACCAGCGAGGAACCTCTGCCTCTGGCAACACGGGAAGCGGCAAGGGGCAAGGGGTAAATGTGAAATGGGAAATGGAAAATGGAAAACGGCGAGCATGCCGTGTTGTTCTTGCTCTTATGATTAAACATGCCTTTCGCTTTTGTTTAAGCCCGGCCGGCAAGCTTGCCTTAAATATTGCATGAATGTGTGTTGCCGTGTGCGAGAGGGGGGGTCTCTTGGCCGGGTCGGGCAGTGTGTAAGTCTGTACCTGGCCGACCAGTTAATTAGCTGGCACTGCTGACTTTTGCCGCTTGACGACATATTTCGTTTAAGGTTCAAGTGTTTCAGCCAAGTTCGAAGTTCCAAGTTGAGTTTTCCTTTGGCCCCGTCTCCTTTTTCACCTGACCCTTTTCCATTCCCCCACCCATTCGCCCTGACTCCCCTCCCCGCCAGGACTGGCATGTAAAAGTGCGATTATAGTCGCATAATTATCACGCTGACATGCCCACACACAGAAGATCGGGGTTGGCGGGGCATTGGGGGACTGGGGGCGACGGGAGCTTGGGAGCCCCATACAGAGAAAATGCCGAAATGTAATTACCTGGCAAACAAACCGCAATTTCTCGGTACACACTAATACAGGTACTTCGGCACACTCGCACACACACACAGACACACACACATACCGATGAAAACTAAGTGAAAGTGGACACGCAACAAGCAAAACTCACCGAGAAAATGCCAGCTAGAGATGACAGCACTCAGATTATTTTCTCAAAATATTTAAAGGAAATATTTGAAGTATAAAAACATAAACAAAATTTGCCTTAAGGTTAGATTTAAGTCTTAAGCTTATTTTATGGAATTAAATAATAAAATAAGTTAATTAGTTCAGTGGTTATATCAATGAGTTACTTTATAGAAATGTAAGAAATTTCTTCAAGCTTTGAACAAGATTTCCCTGAATATATTTTTCAATTAATTAATTTAAAAACCTTTTATATAATAATTATAGAATTAAATGTCTTAAGAGTCTCACCTTTCCATCATTTTCTTTCACGTTGCCATCGCTGGAGTGTAAAGGCCATCTGCTTCACCTGCAAAAACTTTCGGGGGTCTGTCATTTGGGGGGACCTGCGTGTTTGCCGTGCCAATGCCCGGACCCAGACCCGGACCCGGACCCGGTCCCGGACCCAGACTCGAACCCAGACCCGGCTGGGTCGGGTTGGCTTGCTTTTGGGTTACTGGTTGGGGTTCTGCTGGGTTTGGGGTCGGCACTTTGAAGGCGATATCGTTAATGTTGCCGTTGATTGTGTCCAAATGGGCCAACACTCAGCGGCCATTCGCAGCGGGAAAACTGTTTGGCGATTGGCCTCGGCGAGTTCGATGTCGAATCATTCCGCCGCAGCACCATTCCGGGGGTCTGGCTGTAAATTTCGTAATTTATTTGGCAATTGGCGAGCCGTTTGGCGCGCTCCATGCAACGCTTTAAGCGCTCTAGAGGCTTTAAAATATAAACAAAACTAACAATATAATACCCGGCCATAAACAAAAACAGAGAGGCGGCAACGACCAGCAGGAAAATGTGTGGAAGCAACAACAGCAGCAGCTGCTGCTGACCAACAGTGACAACGGCAGCCAGGCAACACCATGGCGCCGGTTATCGGGACGGCAGAAGGTGGAAAATGGGTAATGGAAAATTGGGAAATGGGAAATGGGAAGCGGGAAAAGGGAAAGCGGAAAGCGGGGCCGACCATATTGGACGGGAAGCATGCAAATTTCGGGTGTAATAATGATGTGATAATGCTTGGAGTGCCTTATATGGTAATTGCAAGTCTGTAATGAATGCAAATACCTCCGGGAGTTTAGGCTGAAACTCAAAATTCGTTTAGTTAGAGTTTCGAAGCTCAAGGATACATTTAACTTGGACTTTTGAATATTAAATAGAGTGGTTGTATAAATGGGAGAATTAAAATAAATTATATTCAATATTTTATATAACTTAAACTTGGTCTGTTGAATATTAAATGGAGTGAATTTGGAGGATGTATAAATGGGAGAATTAAAATAAATTATATTCAATATTTTATATAACTTAAACTTGGTCTGTTGCATATGAAATATAGTGCATTTGGAGGTTGTATAAATGGGAGAATTAAAATAAATTATATTTTATATCTTAAACTTGGTCTGTTGAATATTAAATATCACGCATTTGGAGGATGTAGAAATGGGAGAATTAAACTAAAATATATTTAGGTTCCCCAGCCTTTTAAATTTCACTTGTTCTTAAGAGAAAGGGAATTCCTGAGATTAATATTATATTTTATATGCCTGCAGTATAATAGTAATTAATTAAGTTTAGTTTTCTGTTGAATTACAGAATAAAATAATTTTTCTTCCAGCTGAACATGAATTAAGCCCCACAGTTACCCCACTGGACTCGCCTCTCCGCCGAATAATTTTAAATATTTCATAGGCGAGAATTAAAATACCTTTATGGAGTGTCCTCCAGGGTATATAAAAATTCCATTTCACTGCCCGCTGCCTGCACTTTCTGCACTCGCCGCTACCGTGTCCTTGTTTTATTTTCGCGCATTTCCATGCAGCCTTTTTTGGAGTGGCTCGTTGGTTTTATTGGCCCGTTCGGTTGACGGCCTTCCACCGTCCACCGTCCACCGTCGTCCGGCTGCTATTTATGTAGTCGCCGAAACAGAAACTGAAACTGATCTCGACGCTGGAGCAAAGGGGTGCCGGAAATGGGTTAAGGGGGCCGCGGCGGGACACTGGCAGCATCATTTGGTTAACACAATTGTGTGCGGTGCACGGTCATTGCCGTTGACGTTTATGATGTGTGCTGCGGAGAGCGGACATCGCGATGTGTCCTGCCACAGCTCCTTTTTTTGGCTTGGCTTGGCTTGGCTAGGCAGTAGCCGGAATCCCTGCTACTCCCTGACTTCCCGAGGCTCCCCCCGTGTCCCCCAGGGTCGCGTGTGCTATCATTAAGTGTTGAAAATTCCATCAAACACTTCAAAAGCGGACCACCACGTGTCCCCCGCTCGCTGGCCGCTGCTGCTGGTTCGTTTCAGTTTATGATTCTATTATTTTCACAGCAAATAAAAGAGAAAACTGCGTATCATGGCCAAGTGCTAAATGGGCGCAAGGGAAAATTGCAAAAAATTTCGGAGCTGGCTTTCGCCCGCTTCGCCTTTTTTCCACTCCTATTTCTTTTTTTTTTTTCTACTGTTTTCCGGCCAAATTTAAAGGTGGCTGGAGGGTCGGGGGCGTGGCAGCTGAGCACGTAAAAAGCGTTGAACCGAAACGTTGTGGGCAACAGCTGCAAAGAAGTGTGCGCGAGTGGGTGTGTGTGTGTCTGTGTGTGTGTGTGTGTGTGTGGGTGCGTAAGGAAGCGGTATTTCCCAGCGCGCACACGGAAAGTTTGCGCCATGAATCAAAGTTTAGTGTAGCATACTTTTTAGGTGCGATTTATATATTTCAAAATAAAATAAATGAAGGGCGAACGAGGGAGCATTCGATGCGATGCTGTGCTGCTATGCGAGGCGAGGCGAGGTAAAAGCCCAAAAGACAAAAGCTCCTAGGGGGCTGGCGGCTGGAGGGGAGCCAAGGGTGCGAGCCAAATTCAAATTCTCTGTTTTATTTCAACGCGCAGGGAAATGCAAAATTTACACTTGGTTAGCTGATTGATGAATGCATAAATGAAGCGTACACATCCGCTTCTTCCCAGTCTCAGTCTCAGGCAGCGGGTCTGCCAGAGAGGTCCTCTGGGAAGGAGGAGGACCAGACAGGGAAGGGATCGACTGGTGGGGACCGAGGCATCCATCGCCTTGATTTCCGAGGGAGATTCGGTAGTGTGCTGTCGCTGCAAGCTGGAAGCAATTTGGCAAAGTCTGAAAGATGTTCCGCAGGTAGATCCCAAACAGGTAGCATTACACGGCAAGAAATCCTAGTTGAGGTCCACTTTGAGCCCAGATGGTTCAAAATTCCCTTGCAGCAAACATATATATATGGAAAATATATATCTTCTGTCAAGAAACTCCTCGTGGTGAGTGTCATATATAGTTTATATTCTTAATATTAAGAATTCTCTGTATTTTTCATGACTTGTAAAAAGTTTTGAAGTGGACAGAATAAACTCTGTTTTTATTAGAGTTTTTATTCTAGCAATAAAAGTTATGACTTGATTGTGTAAACAAACATTTGTTTAATTGACATTAATTGCTTCATTAAACAAAAATAACTCATACATTTGTAATATTTTTAATAAAAAAAATAACTTAAAGATAGAATTCAGTGCATGAAAAGGGCAACTTTAAAGTTTAATCTTAAGCATACATTATAATAAGCTACAACAAAACAAATAATAAAATCATACAAAACTGATTGGATTCCGAATTTAATTCCATTCTGAATACATAACATATAAACTAATTTAAAATAAATAATTTAATATAAGTCCCATACAATTTCAGCTGCTGATTATAATTTTGGGAATAAACTTTCCCACCGTGCAGTTCTGTTTTTTTTTTTTTGACATCATGTGTGTGATGGCGGTTGATTTCGAAATTCCACTGACGCCACAGGCCATTGCTTCACTGATTGTTATGCAGAAAATATGCAAATGTGATTTTAACTTAAAACGTAGCTCACAATTTGATTTGATTTCCATTTGGACACCTTTCCCATCCTACGAGTATCCTCCCTTCCGTTTTATTTAACAAATTAATGTAATTTATTTCGACAATGATGTGGGCAACGCAGCGCCGGCTAATGCGGCGTATGAGTAATGTTTAAGCTTTGACCTTGCCGGGCTTTAATTAGATAAGCGAGCGAATAAAAAGGGGGAACAGGCAGGAGCTGGCTGCTAGCGATTTGTATGATTTGCAAACACAATTTGGTAAGCGGGGCATGAACATAAAGTCAAATTTATTGCGACTGAGATTTCGCTTAATATTTGTGTGCCAGAATCAAACCGAAAAACGACGACGACGACGACTACGAGGACAACGACTACGACACGGTCCATTCAAATGCTGAGTAATCTGTTTAGGCAGGAGCAGCAGGAGCAGGAGCAGCGCGGCGTCCTTGTCCGGCCAGACAACGAAATATGCCAAAAATGAGCTGAAATTACTTTTAATATGCATGAACTATAGACCGGCAGGAGCTGGGGAGCGGCAGGACGATCCGGATACTCTGACAGTCAAAGATAAGTGAAATGCATGGCGTGCTCAGTACAAGGACGAGCCAAAGGCAGCGCCAAAGGGCTTTGTCAAGGCAACAACTCCCACAGCCCCCAGTTAGATGAATACATATGTATCGGGGCAGGGCTGGGGGCCCGGGACCGGGACCGGGTCCGGGAGATAGAGCTCGTTAGGCGCCAGACGACAACATAATTTCGTAATTAATTTGCCAAAACACGAATGTAATTTAATAAAATTGCGCATACGACGCGTTGCCACTGCCGCAGAGAAAGGGTCGATGGGGCGGGGCGAACATTTAAGTAATTTATGCAAGGCTCTCAGACAATTTGCGGCTCCTTCCTCAGCGGCAGCACCACCACCATCATCCCTTAGGCAAGCAACGATTATTTATGATCTATTTTTGAGCAAAGCACTAATTATGCTGCAGCATTTGATCAGAGTCCTGGCAACGCGTTTCAATTACACAACGGAAATAAATCAATGGCGGCAAAATGCCAGCAACTTGTGGCTCGGAAAATCCCTAAATTGCTGGCAATTCTCCGAAGTGTGTCTGTATTTAGCTCTAAGTCCTAATCAGGCAACCGACTTACTCATCCAGCCCTTCGAGCTCTAAATAAATAATTAAATATTTCAATTAATTGCCATTTTGGTTTTTCGGAGAAATCACACGAATTGGTTTATTGTATATACCTTTGTGCTTTGAGCTGCAACATATTAAGCTCTTAACGTTTAAATATAAAATAAGAAACTTGGCTCGTACAATTAAATTTGTAAACATTGTCTAGCGTCATTTAATAATAGTTAAGTAAGTGATTTAATCTGTCAAATTAAACATATTATGCATAATTCAACTAGTAGTTATGCGAATAGGTAATATGTAAGGAAAACCTGCCTTAATTTAGTTAGTGCCGATGGATAAGTCCTTAAAGTACTTCAACTCAAAAGGACCGCAAATGAATTTGCACAAGTGTACGGAGGTATCAATTAATTCCGTGGAAAATGCTGATGATCAGCGTCTCCTAAATCAATTTGGCTTCCCCGGGGTGGTTTTAAGTTTCCAACCCCATCGGAATCCCCCCTGGCAGTCCTCTCAAGTTGGTCCTTCGCCACCGCCAAAGTAAACTATCCATCTGCAACTTGAGATCCCGACTTTGATGGCTTACTGCGTCAATTTGAATCGCGATTTGGCTTTTCCTAGACCAGGCCGGACCCCGCGTCACGTAGACCCGCCGGCAGTTAAATCAATTGCGGCAATTTGATAATATTTCACCAGGGAATGATTATGAGTGGCCAGGGAGGGAGCCGAGGCCCAGGCCGGAGCCGGGATTTATGGAGCAGTAGCAGTAGCAGGGGCTGGGTGGGCAAAGCGTTTTGCTGTTTTGTTGACATTTCCGTCGCCGCCGTTTGCCACTTCCGCTTGAAGTTTGTTTTTCCTGACCAAAAAAAAAAGAACGAAAATAAACTTGCTGCCACCCATTTCGGCGCCATCCATTCCTTCCTCCACTCCAGTCCTGTCTTGTCCTTGGGCGGCCGGGATTCACGTAGAAAGGATTTGGGGCAAAACGCATTTCGCATGCCTAAATGGCTAAAGACGTCGCATAAACATGACATGCCACGCCCCCAGTAACCCGGCCAGCTCCCAGCCCATGTCTTTGGATCGCATTCCGGCCGCCGCAAAAACCGCGCAGGCCAGCAAAAAACCAAAAAAAAAATAAAGAAAAGACCGAAAGAGGAAAATTTATATATTTTCTTTTATTTTCGCTTTTCCTCGCTCTTGCCTCGCTTCGGGTTGTGTGCGCATTTGGCGGTTTTTATGAAAAATTACCATGTTTCTTCGCACTCATTCGCCACCCTCTTGGCCCCGGGAACACGCCCCCAATCTCTGACGCCTTCACTTGGCCCCAGCACTTGCCGCGATATATATGTGTATATATATAGCTTTTTGTGTCCTCTTTTTGCGTTCTCGGTGCCTGGCAATTTCGGTGTTTGACTTTTTTGCGTCAGGCACTTGAGACGGAGATGGAGTAGGGGTGCTTCCAAGGGGCTGCCATGGGAGTCAAGGCACTGCCTGTGGGTGGCTGCCAACATACTTCTTCTAATGATGCCACTTATGTCGTGACGAAATTATTTTTATATACATTTTTTCCTTCTTAAATACCCTGTAGGTACTATTCCTTACAGAGGGGAGGGTCGAATGGAGGGAAATAAAACAAGGAGAGCAAGTGAAACTATGGTTTTATTATAA
Source organism: Drosophila pectinifera (assembly GCA_008042775.1). Lineage (NCBI taxonomy): Eukaryota > Metazoa > Arthropoda > Insecta > Diptera > Drosophilidae > Drosophila > Drosophila pectinifera. The sequence continues at coordinate 77,416 of VNKC01005231.1, forward strand.
ACTCAAAGCTGCTATTGTGCAATAATAATTTATGGCATTTACACATTGATTTGAGCTCCGAAAAGCAGCCATACTAAGGGACCTTTTATTAAAATGTATTAAAGGATATTGCCATTTTCGTATGTACCCTGCTCTGTCATTCCCACACGACTTCCTCCTTTTCACAGCATTGTGTTTTGCCTATTATGCCATATATGGGTGTGTCTTGGAAATAGCCCAACTCTTACAGCCAAGTCGCCTACGACTTCTTTTGCTTTGATTTCCTTTGACCAACTCCTTATTTTCGCTTTTGTGCGTCGCGTATTTTTGGTCACATTCTCATTTCCTTTTGCGATTTCTCCAAGAAGGACGATTCAGGAGGAGGGAGGGAAGAATAGCGTGCAGGAATTTGTGGCCTGCTAATTGGCAGCACATAATTTACGTGCCTATGCCAATTTTCAGTCTCATGTTCATTTCCATTTTCCATTTGCAGCTGCAAACTTTTTTTGGCCCCGTTTATTTTTGGCAAAGAAGCGGATAAGGTTGCGGCAGCAGCGGGGGGTGTGTGGTGACGCTGGTGGCACTGCAGGTGGAGTGGGTCATATGTGTGAGACAGGTAAATGCAATTACGTTCACCCCTTGGGCAGTTTCTGGGGGCCACTTGCAGATTTGATTAACTGCTTCCGTGCGTCATCGAGTTCGAGTTTCTGGGCTCTTAACTGGCGAAGGTATGACGGCGGGAATAAAAAACCTATATGATAATAAACGAAATCTTAAAGAATATTATATGTTATCCAAGTAAATCGATTCCTAACTTAGTTGATATATTCTATATATTTTTTATAGTGATATACCGATATGCCTGGCCATCTCTAGGCTGGAGTTGGAGTTCACCTGAGGGCAGGGTCACCTCGCTCACTGCTACTCAATAAAACTCATTAGTGGCGTTTTTGTCGAGGACTCCAGCGCCGGCACCTCGGGTCCTTTGGCTCCACGGGCCCTTCACGGAGCTGGCAATTATCGCCGGCTTGCCCCCGTTGACTTTGGCAATTGATTGCAGCCGTTCTCGATGGCGATACGATGGCGACGGCGATGGCGATGGCGATGTCCCCGCGAGCGAGGTCCTCTCCTGGGAAACTCGAACTGCCAGCAACAGCATCACAAGGGCCGATAAAAATTTATAGCAAACTGATTTGAAAGTCAATTATCCTTTGCCACCTAGAAGCAGGCAGGCAAGGCACACTTGGCAGGCGACGCCTCCCCCTCCCGGTCTTCCTTCTGCCCCATTCAGCTAGTCAACTATTCCGGCCCAGTCGCCGAGTCGCAGAGTCAACGGCGTGCAAATGGCTTTTCTATGCAAACGAGCCAAGTCTCCGGTTTTTCTACCTAGTCTATGCTTTAAGGTCTTAGTCATACCCTGGCATGCGAGGCGATTGCTTTGGCTAACACAATCCTTTCGAAGGCATTCGAAAAGCCTTTGTAGCCTTTATAGGAAACAAGCATTTTGCATGATTAAGTAATTGGTGGAAATTTTAAATATTTATTATTTATATTCCATGCAATATGTATGCCTGAAATCGTGAGGTGCAAGTACTACATGGTAGTCCTTTAGTTCAAGAAGCTTAATATAAATTTCTTGGCATTTAATTTAATTTAAACTTCATAAATCTTTAAGAAATCTTTCTGATTTCAAGCTTTAATATTATTATTACCTAGTATATAGGCTTCATTTGGAATGCTTATTTTCACATAACTACTTGATTTTTATCTTAAAGGGTATCCCAATCTCTCCCCTGTCAAAGCCAAAGCTCCAGCCTTGCTCCTCCACCTCCCCGATATATTTAGTCGAATTACCTGAGTGTTCGAGTGGGGCAACGAAAGGCTGTTGAAATGGGCAAAAAACTGCCACCAACACTCGGCCAGATCTCGCAGTTGTCGCCTGCCTACTGCCTAATGCCTAATGAAGACAGTTCTTCAATTTGTCGATCGATGGTCATTAATGGTGGGAAGCAGCAGCAGGAGCTCTCTGCTGTTTATTGCCCGGAACCAGGAGCTTCCCTACTCCTCGCCAGAGCCCCCAGGGGAATCAGGGGAATATCTATGCTGTTTATGTAGTTTTGGATGCCGCTGGCTGGAATCCCCCGAGGAGGCAGTGTCCTGTTGGCAGTGTCCTGTGTACTCGGCTCCCTCCTGACGGCTGTGTGCAGTTAATGAGTTTAATGGGGAGCATTGAATTTGAATTGCTAATGCACATCCGGTTGGAAATGGAAAATGCAACTGGAAATCAGGTTTATGAATGTTTTCTACGGCTCCTGACATTGCCATCGTCGTCATCGGGGTTGTTGTTGGTAGTCATAGTGGTGGTGCTGGTGCTATGTTTTTGTAATTAGTGGAACCCGCCAGAAATTCGCATTGTGTTCTCGATGGCTGTTCGATTTGGCAATTTAATTTTCTGGCGTTCGGTTATTTCGTTTTAATAAGTTAGTTCAAATCACCTGCAAAACAATTATGGTGACGCCAAAATGGGATTTTTATTGCGCTTTGATTGATAACCACGGCAGATGTCTCTTTTCCCAAAATATATATCGCCTGGCCAAGGACCAGATAAATGGAAAATTATTTCAGCTAGAAATTTGAATATTTTTAAACAAAATCGATTATATACAAATATTTAAATGTGATTCTGATGGGTTATATATCTGTGCCGATTATATTTAAGTCTATCAAACAGGGTTTTGTATATAATTTATATTAATACTTGATATTTATTCCGAATTGTTTAATTTATTTAAATATTTGTAACTCCAATATATTCTTTCGCTTTTAAGTGCTTCATTCTATTTACTTTAATGCAGTAACCTCACAGCAGATCTTTTTTTACGAATGATTTCCTGTTAAGTCCCGAAATCTCTCTCTCTCCACTCATTTAATTTCCCCTAATTTGAACAAGCCATTGAACATGCTTATCTCCATCGGAGTTGAGTTCCATTTGGTAATTTTCAACTAATTGTCGGTTGGATGCCGCAATCCTCTTTTGCTGACACTGCTGCGGCTTGCATGGCATATTAGCTTGGTGGCGTTGCGAAATCCCATATCCAGGGCCTGAACCGGACCGACGAAATCGGAAACAAAAATGTTGGCAATTTTTTTCAAATTTTGTAAGGGGATAAAAAAAATTGGCTCTTAAAATGTGGAATAAAATAAAATGCTAATATTTGATGACTTCTGGAGAGCATATTATGGCCAGCAATGATATGATAGCCAAATGCCGTATATATTTCGATTCGCCGTTAAAATCTTAATTATTTAAAAATAAAATTCGTTAAAAAAATGAGAAAATTTTTTTTGCCGTTTTTTGACAATTTGATAAGGGGTTACATCATTAAAATTGTCAAAAATTGAAAAAAAAATTATTTTTCTTAATTTGTAAACTCGATATGCAGATTAATTAGCAAACTAAAAACTAACACAGAACTGCTTTCCGAATTGAATTTAAGGCTGTTTTGGCAAAGTTATGGATATTTTTAACTCTGACTTGTCAAAAAAATTTGGGTATTAAATGTCGACTCAAAAAGGCCAATACTTGATGACTTATGGAGAGCATATTATGGCCAACATTGATGTGATAGCCAAATGTCGCATATCTTTCGATTCGCCGTTAAAATCTTAATTATTTCAAAATAAAATTCTTTAATAAAATGAAAAAAAAAAATTTGGTCGATTTTTCAAAATTTGATAAGGGGTTACATCATTAAAATTGTCAAAAATTGAAAAAAAATATTTTTTTTTTTTTAAATTTCTAAACTCAATATGCAGATTATTTAACCAACTAAAAACTAACACAGAACTGCTTTCCGAATTGAATTTAAGGCTGTTTTGGCAAAGTTATGGATATTTTTAACTCTGACTTGTCAAAAAAATTAGGGTATTAAATGTCGACTCAAAAATGCAAATATTTGATGTTTTCTGGAGGGCATATTATGGCCAACAATGATGTGATAGCCAAATGTCGTATATATTTCGATTCACCGTTAAAATCTTAATTATTTAAAAATAAAATTCTTTAAAAAAATGAGAGAAAAAATTTGGCCATTTTTTGAAAATTTGTTAAGGGGTTACATCATTAAAATTGTCAAAAATTGATAGAAAATTTATTTTTTTAAATTTCTATACGCAATGTGTAGATTAATTAACCAACTAAAAACTAACACAGAACTGCTTTCCGAAATGAATTTAAGGCGATTTTGGCAAAGTTATGGATATTTTTAACTCTGACTTGTCCAAAAAATTAGGGTATTAAAATGTCTACTCAAAAATGCGAAAGTCCTAGTATCCAGTCCTAGAACCATTCCACTTCTACCAGATCAAGCCTAAAAATGCGTAAACCTGAGGTCTTCAATATAATTTCCGTCGATTGTTGGCCACTATTGTTGACCTAAGCTCCTCGTTCCAGGCGCACACATGCTCACCTTATTGTTATAAATGGCAGGGCTGAGAGGGGGTTTACACTTAGCAGAAATACATCTTTAGTTTAGCTGTGAAAAATAATAAAGTAAAGATTGTACAAGAAAAAGTAAAGAAATTCAATAAGTTAAATGGAAGGAATGTATAAATAAAGGAAATTATAGGAATACAGGAATAAAACAAATAATTCCGGTGGCTAAATTTGTGTGACATTTTGTATTAATTATTGAAATATTATATAAGCATTTAATGGGTAAGTCTTTAATATATATTAAGCATATTACATATTTCAAATATTAAAGAACAATATAAAAATAAATTTTAGGCTGAATTATACCAAAGAATCGTATAACCCAGCTTTTCTCCCAGTGTGGGTTAGCTAACACTCCACAATATTACAGGTAATCTTGGCTAGATACTCATCACGGCAATTGTTTGTCCCGATGGGGGAATGGGGGCAATAATTTAAATTAAATTTGAAGTAATGTTATTGTTAACATTGCTTTTACTGTTACCGTTACCGTTATTGTTATTGTTATCTTTTCTTTTCCTCTGGGTGGGTGTGCGAGAGTGTGTGTGTGCTTGTGGGTGGAATTGCTGCGAATTGTTTTTCCATTTTCCGTCTGGTTGTCAAGGAGAGCACAGAGGACGTCTTCGCCGTGGCCTTGGGCCTCCGCACACTCGTAATTTATGCCGCTGATTTATGATCTGTTGCATAGTTTTAGGCGCAATTGCTTTATGGCCTCCGTCCTCTGCCCTCTGCACAATATAACTCCCGCCGCAGTCTTTGGGGCCCCATAAAATTAAATTAAACACACAAATTATTTTCATTTTAATTTTCATTAAATTTTTATGACCCCGCATTGTTCTGTCGCTGCTAAAGATGTTTTCGCTTCCATTTTCGGTTTTTTTTCCAGCATGTTTTGTCTCGCCACAATTACGACAAGCAAATATATAAAAAAAGAACAAAAAACTGGGCAACAACAATGAAAATGTCACAGGTAAAAATGTCAGAGGCGGCGGAGGTTACAATCAAATTTATGACTCTCGGTGGGTTGAGTGAAACAGACCCAAAAACGAAAAAAATATATACAAAAAAAGAAACGCGCAAAAATTAAACGATTTGTGTAATTTTCATGTTGCTACAAATGGTTGAACATATGTTCGAGGCCGGCAATAACAATAAAAGCAATAATAATATTAATAATGCAGGATATAATGTTTGGAAACGCTTTTTGTAATTGCCTTAAATCCGGCTTTAAGGCTTTCGTAGGACCGAGCCAGGTGAATAATTAAAATGCAGGCAGTTCCAATCCGATCAGCAGTAAAAAGCGGCATTCGACTTGCCACGAGTCAAGCGCTGACAGGCCTCAGCCTTAATAGAGGTGGGAAAGTGACTAGAGCATATACTAATTAAGGTAACTAAATCAAATTTGGTTTAAAACTAGTTTTTAAATATATTTCTTGTATATGTATTAATATATTAAATGTATAACTTTAAGACATAAAGCAGAAATTTGATATATTCTACCTTTAAGCCATATTTTCATTTACAATTTCTTGCATTGACTCTACTAATGACTTAACATACTTAACAACGATTTTCCATTCGTGACACGCTCGCAGCTCTGGGCAGTAAATTTTATTGCAACCGCAAATACTACAAATTCCCGATACGGAATTGCGTTCCGTTGTTTTATATTTATGCGCAATTATTACTGCTTAATTAAGCCAATATCGGGGTGCTTATGTCCATTGGCCGTTCGAAATACAAACTCGCATACATATGCACGCGCACGTGTGTGTACATGCTTAAGCGCACATATATGCGCACTTCCGGCCATAATCGTTGGGCCAATTGTCCGGCGTTCTTGCCGTCCGTACGGACTTCTGCGGGTTTTCGGTGTCATGTCCAGCATTATTGCATTTTGTTTATGGTTCTGGCCTGCTGTTGCATCCCCCGTACTGTCCCTTGTCCTTGTTGTTTTTGCTGTCGACGCACTTAACTGGCTGGCAAATTGAGTGACCACACCACCGCCCAGTATCCAATGTCCAGTCCCTCCCAGTGTCCAGTGTCCAGTGTCCAGTGCCCACCCCTTGCACTTGGCTGCGGCTAAGTGTTTGGCTTAATTAAGGTATTTACCCCAAAAGCGGCAGCAGTCACAAAGGTGCAACCGAGTCTTGAGGTTCTCAATTAAAGCGGATGCGGTTCCCCAGCAGCAGGTGGGCCGCAATTATGAGTTAATCAACGTTAAGATTTAATTATCACGTTTAGGGGGAATTGTTTTAGAGAAATTGTCAAAATATTATTATTCCCAGCCAGAACCAGAAGCCAAGACATGATATCCTGTTTCCCAAGGCTTATTTCTAATTCAAACTGCCAAAGGAGGCGGCAGGGCCACTGCAGTTGCTCCCGGCGGAGGCTGCGCCAAATTGCCGAATGCCTTTTCATGAAGTTAAGAATTCCGCCCCGAGAATAAATGCGGAAATTGCAACAAAAACGAATACACACAAAAGTGCATTCTCATGTGCTCGCTGGGTGTGGATGTGTGTGTGTGTGTGGGCCATGAAGTGGCAGAAAATTTGCACTGGCACTTAAGTTATACAACATTCAAAGATGTTCTTTGTCCGCGACAGACAACGGCCATAAATTTTTGCGACCTAGTGCCAAGTCCCTCTCTATAGGTATAACTATATACATATATATTCGGTGGAATGCCATGGGGCGACATCGTGGTGGGCGTGGGCCTGACTCCTGAGACTGCCTCCGCCTGGCGTCGTCTTCAGCAATATTTTTTGGCACATGCTCAACTAATAATTTGCCGTGTGCCAGCTCCGGGCAGCGAGAACTTTTTATGCCCTTCTGCCAGGCTCGAAGCACCCAGCTCGAAGCACCCAGCTCCTAGCTCCCAGCTCCTAGCTCCATGGAGGGAATGGGAATTTTGAAACGGTCGGAATGGGCATATTAACTTGCCATAAAACTGGGCCACAATGGATGCACTGGATGCCATCTTAAGTGAATCAAGAGAATGCAATTGAGATTGGAGGTGAATTATATGCCCGAAATCCCGGAGCCACGATGAGCCAGGATAGCTTGTAAAATATTTCCGCGAGCAATTAGCGAACAATAAATAATGGAAGGAATTTTAAAAGAATTCATTATTGCTGCTGTCTTTATTGTAGAAATATAATTAAGAAATAGTACGTAAGTAAGTATGGAGCGATAGAAAGGATCTATTAGATATTAACGGATATGTACTCTAAAAAACTCTATCTTAGATACTGAAATAATTTGTACAACTTTTATTATTTAATCATTATAATTAGGATAGTTCGTAAACTATTTTCTCAAGCAATTAGCGAACAATAAATGGTATAATTGTAGATATATATTTAAGCAATGGCAAGTAAATATGTAATTCATATGGAGTAATAGAAAGAATCTCGTAGACATTAAAGGAAATGTACCCTAGAAAATCCATTTAAGACACTGAAAGAATTTGTAAAACTATTATTATTTAATCTATATCATTTTTAAGTTCCCTTTTCTTAATTTTATATTATAAGTCTCCTATGAATACATTGGAAGCCACCCTGAAATTCAAATTCTCATGACTCATGGCTCATGGCTCGTGGCTCCCCTGATGTCTTCATTCCAATCCATTTGTCATGTGTCCTGGCCATGCCGCCCATTGTATCAGCGAAATTGAATATGCCAATACACCAGGCATTGCTCATTTCCACATTTCCCCCATACGGCCTGCGTTTTCCTGCATTTCCTGCTGTCGCTTCCCTCCCCGTTTAGCCTGCGGTGACTTTTTGTAGCCTAGTTTTTGGGGCCAAGCGCTGTCTATTGGCATCTGTTTGGCATTGCCGGCTACAATTGCATATTGGTTGGTTACCCTCCGCACTGTTTGAGCCCGACAAGCCGCAAAACATTTCACTTGCAAATGTAGAAAAGGCTAAACGACAATGCCACCATTGTTGTTTCGCCTGCTGCACTGCAGAATCAATGAAAGCGGCGACACAAAAAGAAGCCGAGACGAAGTGAAACGAAACCAAAAATAAACCAAAAATAAACCAAAAATCCCAAAAGAGAAACACCTCCAAAGGATACAAGGCAAAAACTGAAAAACTGAAAAACTGAAGGGAAGGCCAAGCAAAGCAATGGAAAGGCGAACGAAGCCAGCCAAGATTTATGGCCAGTTTTGCACGTTCCTCATGTGTGAAAATCATTTGGCGGCAAAGCCCAAAAATTTCCACAGAGAAAAAGATGGGGTCTCGACCTGTTTCTGTGTGGAGTTTATTTGAAAATAATGCCGCATTATATATGGCTCGACTCGGGGCTCAGTTCCAGACTCCACCCCACCACTCTGGCACCGCAGCAAGATGCATTTTCAATTTTTGTTTGCCGGCGAATGTTCACAGTTTTGCAGTTTGCAGCAACCGCAGGAAAACAATCAACTTCGCCTGGGATCCTTTGCCTTTGCCAAAGTGTTGCATGCAAATGCACAGCCTCGCAGGCAACGGCAACATCTACACTGCAATTGTGGGTGGTGGCTGAAATACGGGGCGGTGCACCATGGAAATTGAGTGGCCAAGAGTCCTGGCTGCTGCCTGGTGCGGACTACTCTTTGGCCTTTAATGAACCAAGTCGGGCTAAGCGACAAGGATACTTTGCGAAAAGCGCCAAGCGGGGTTAATTGCAAAAGATGTTTACACTTCTACAAGAGAAGTAAAGAAAAGTCAAAGGCGGTTCACTTATTTTACTATTAAGAGTTAATTAATTAAGAGTTGATATCTGTTCTCTTAGTGTAGAATTTTCTGGTCTGTGCTGGTTATTAAATGAATATTAAACTAAATATGTCCAAGCATTCCCCAAAATGCTTATGAAAAACGGCCTCTCTGTCAGACTACCTTAAACAATTACCACTAGCCTTCGAGACCTGCCTGGCTCTGGTGAGCTCTGGCTTAAGCTGCCCTGGCTAATTGTATAAATTGAATGGAAAACAAAGGCCAAAGGGCATACACGGCGTATGAGCAACATTTTGCAGAACATCTTCCCTCGCCGTCTCTATCTTACGTGTGGCCTGGCGATTTATAAACAAACGCGCAACACATGCCGCCATATTTCCTTGTCCTTGTGTGTGTCGGGCTTCCCCGTGCCCTTCCCCTTTCCGACGTTGCTCCGTTGGGGCTTATTAATGTCCTCACCCGCAACCAATAGACAAAAGGACACCAACAGCTGGCTGCGTTTGAATGAGAATTGTGGCATTGTTGTTGGCCGTAGCTTAGCTGCGATTTCATTTCCGCCTCTACATCGTGTGCGTGAGTGCGTGTATATAGTATATGTGTATATATGTACACTGAAATAAATTCACTTCAAGGCGGTAATTTGTGGATAAATATTAATTCAACCTAATCGGCTTATAGTACTTTAATGGTAAGCAAGTTTTCCTGGAAACGTCATTATTACTTATAAAAGAAATGTATGTTGTCCGAATACTATAAATATTTCTTATTTAATTCTTGTATTAATGCCTGCTCTCAATAAATCTATTTAAATTTAATGGACTTTCAAAACTGATATCAGTGAAGTCTTCCCAAGAGTATAACCCCTAATTTTGTCCAGTATATATACATGTGAGTATGTGTGGACAGGCAGCAGGTGTTTATGTTTGTGCCTTTTAATTAAAAGCAATTTACAATTTTCTTTCATTTGCCTGGGAACAAAACAGAACAGGACAGGACAGACCGGAGCGGAGCGGAGCAGCACAAATCGCGCGGGGAATCCTTCGGGCCTAATAAACCAATTGCCAGCTGGCGTGGAGGGGCCTGGGGAAAGGACGACCGTGATCGGGGGGCTGGTGAAATGGGGTCTCTCTATCATTTTGTGTGCTAAATGTCTGTCTACTTGACCCTGATGAATGCGCTGCAATTAGTGGTCTGAGATTGCACATTTCGCATGCTAAATTGTTGATTGGTTGGCCATAACTAACTTGGGAGATATGGCAAAGGCATTTTGTGGTTGCCACCATGTAGCTGCCCCGGCGGTTAATGATGGACTGTTACCAATAATGCGGAAATGAAGAGACTGATACGGAGTGAACTCTCCGTAGATTGGAAAGTGTGGTTTCGGTGGTCACGAGCTTGATAAATCTGAAAAAGAACGAAGTGAATTCAGAGGGTGAAGTGTTGCAGGATGTGACCAGGACGTAGCTGGAATTGCAGAAAATGTGGTGACTTAAGTATTTGTGATTTGATTTTCACTGCATTATTTATACCTTTATGTCAGAAATTAAATATTAATTATGGAGTAGATATGTATTTAATATACCAAATATTTTATCTAAATTAAAATACTTATATAACCATGAGTTGGCTTCCCCAAATTGGTAACTCTTTGAACTTTTCCCTACATCAAAATCGAAATGATCGGAAGCCTGGAAAAGCCAAGTCTAAGCGATGGCCTGACCCTCCGCATAATCCTGGCAATGTCGAGTCAAGGATATCGTTAGTAAGAAAGGACCTGCTCTATCGAGCCCTCTCTTGGTCTTTCGCCAGTTCGGTATTTCCCGTTCACCTTTCTCGAAATCTCTCGTCCTGGCTGTGATTTTATGTGCTGTTTTCGGTTTCGGTATCCGCAAATTTATTTGCCTGCAGTGCAGAAGAAGCGTAGTAAACTTTTCTCGCCAGCTAACCCTGGCTCTATCCCTCCCCCTCTCTGGCGCTCTCCTTGGTCCTTTGGCTCGTTTAGCTCCAAGCTCACACACACACACCAAAAGCACACAGAGAGGGGGAAAACTCATGGACACACATACACATAGTGGAAGCATTTATGCGACGTGCAACAAATTTTAATGCGTTTTCTCGCCAAAACGTTAAAAAATGTGGGCACAACTTGGAATGCCAACAACAAAAGTAACTGCCATTTGCAGTGTGTGTGTATGCATGTGTATGTGTGTGTGTGTGAAGGGGGCTTACCGGGGGGTAGAGGCGCCGCACCCCTTCGAGTTCAACTGGCAACTGTTGCCCCAAAGAAGAAAAGATCCCACAAAAGCGTCACGTACTTGGCAAATCGCACATTTTCTATAACTTCTCCGCTGTGCCCGGGTATATATATATATGTATATATATATGGGTGTGTGTGTGTGTGTATGTCTGTTAAGGTCGTGTCAAAAATATAACTCATATGGCAATGCCAGAGCCCGAAATACCCCGCCAGCCAACCCACGATTTCCGTCCGGCAAGCTGTTACCTCTTTTCGGGCCTTTCTTCTCCTCTGATGATAACAGCATTTACAGCCCCGAAAAATTTGATTACAAATGTCAACACTTTTTTTATTTTTCTGGTTCGGCTTCTGGTTGTGCGGTTAGCTGTTGGTGTTGTGTGTTGTGTGTATCGTTCCGCGCTTCCAGCTGCTTTTTCCACTTTGCTGCCCAGAGATTGAGGGGAATGCCATTCCCGCCACCGCCACCAATCCGGGACCCAGCCCCCGGGCACTTCATCAGTGAAATTCTTCATCTCCCCATGGATTGCAGTTTTCAATTCGTTACGCAAGACGCGAGCGCATTTAGTTTATTTAATGTGAATAAGCTGTCGACTGCAAAATAGGCAGACATGAGGAAAAATGTTAAATAAATGGGCATGGTGTTTTTGTGACGGTTAAATACGCTGTTTCCTAGGTATAAAGAGACTCAAAATGTGTCAGTCTAAAGTATTAACTGAAAGGGTTATTATAACTTAACTCCTTAACCTTATTTTCCCTCTAACAAAAAATTAAATTGAGGAATTAAATGTACTATCCATGGATATATATAATTGAAATTACCTATAAACCCTTAAGTTATTTGGAATATATTATAACATGACACTTTCCGAATAGAGCGAATACCACTGAAGCATGAAAAATAAAAGTAAGGAACACAGCAGCCAGGACATCCTCACTCACACACGCATATAAGCACTGAGACTCTGAAAAAATAGAGAGGCAGAGGGACGAGGATTCTACAAACTCACCGACTACAATTGCATAACAAACAGTTGGCTGTTGTAACGACAAATATGCGACGCATGCAAATGACTGACTTACAGTCGGAGCGAGAAGGCATCAGGATGTTTTGGTGCCAGAGGAACTGAGAAGGAGATAGAGCCGCCGTTTATGGGGTTAATAAAATTAATTTTATTTATTTTAATATATAAGATATAACTTTAACTAGTTTTTATAGTATTTTCAGTTCAGAAATGTCATAAAAAATGATTGACTAGTTACTATAAAAACTACTGGTATTATTTATTAATAATTTGTATAAGATATAATATATCAAATTCCAGCTTAAGCTAGTACCTGCTTCCAAGTCTTTCCAAATCAGTATTGTTCCATCGCATAAACCCCTTCGAAACACCATATCTTCCGCAAAAAGCAGAAGCAGCAGCGACAACGGGAGCCACGTTGCCCTCCATTTGCCGTCGCCGCATTCCGATAAAATGCAAATCCGGGATTACTTTGTCGTTTTGCTTTCGAGAGCTGACTGTCCTGGCTGGTTCGTCCTTCCGCCTCGATCCCCTCGAACCAGCCTCGTGAGAGGAGTAGACTCGCAGTTGTAGTCGCTTCCCTGGAGCAGAACACTATGCCCCAAACTGTAGCACGCGGCACTGGCATCGCATTCGTATGCAATTCGTTTTGCCACAATTGATCCTTTTCATGTCGCTAGGATATAAGTACATATGCGAAATTGCATATCTTTGTCGTCGCTGCTCCTTTTGGCTCCCATAGCTTTTCTGCTCCTCTGCTCGGCTCTGTTGTTATTATAAAAATGCGAACATGTCGCTGATGTTGCTGTTGCTGCTGGAAGGACTGAGAGAATTTTGCGGGGACTCCCAAGTCGAGGAAACAAAAAGGATTACAAAATAAGTAAGTTATGATTTTTGGGAAAAGAGTTAGAGTTTTATACAATTTTTAAGGCAGCTAGTAGTTAATATATCTTAGTAGTTAATATATCTTAGAGCAATTCGTGGACTCTTTCTCTCTGTGTCCTTGCTGGTGCTGCTGCTGCTCGAAGGACTCCTCCAGGGATCGCGTGTGCAACGTCGTGGCGTATTTGCCTTGTTTTCCGTACGTTTTTTTCTTCTGCTTTCTTATTTCTTTTTTTGGCCGGGCTTGGTTTGCCTCTCGTTTGCATTGTTTGGCCCAAATATTAAAATGCTTGACTTACAAATTTAATGGAGCAATAATGGCTGTGCATGCCGCCTCCAGGGCCACGCCCATGTGTGTGTGCACAACCAGACGAGGTCATAGCCCGGGGACACAGAGATACACCCAGATATACAGCAAAGATGTGGATGAAGAGGGCCGGGCTTTTGGGGTGCAGCGCTCTCTTGACACGACCGCAAGCAAAAGTTGATTTTAAATTTAATAAAGTGACTGCGCTGTCTGGCTGAGAGTTAACCACTCAACCCGAAATTGGCGACCTTGCCAAGTGCCAGGAGTTAAAAACCAACGACCAAGCCCCAGACTTAACCAGGCTACCAGCCATGAAAATAAGATGGCCAAAAGGTCAGCCCCTCGAAAGCCGAAGCTTTGGGTGCCCTAAGCGAAATGGTTTACGATTCTGCTGCAGGAATTTGGGCTTCATGTTTGCTTTTTAAATAGGAAAAAATTCATATAAAATATATTTTAAATAAGTATTTCCATCACATATATAATATCTATTCTTTAGACGTTCCTTTCCAGAAATGACATGAGTTGAGGTATTCCCAATCTCTCAGCCAGATTACAAACACCTTCAGTTAGGGCATGAAAATGGGACATATTTTGCTTTATGAGGCATTAATTTAACATATTTTTCATATGAGCAGGCCGAGCGCATGGCTCATTTATAAATCGAATGTCCTGCTGTGCCTTTGCTGCCGCAGGACCGTAACGCCGACTTAACCAGGCTGGCAGGACCCATTCACAGGGCCATTTGCCATTGCCCTTGGCCATAAATTTTCCAACTGCTTATGGCCCTTCCACATCCCATATCCCCCAAGCCCCCCGGCAACCCTCCCGCCCTACTTCGGGCCAGGCGATTATTGTCATTAGTCTGCCATTATGTGTTGGCCATCAACTTCAGATGCCGTCAATGATGATGATGACGACTACGATGGGCTCCAGTTTAGAAGGCGGCGCTGCGGGCGACTTTCGGGGTGTACTCGGGGCCCTTGATTGTGGAGTTATTGTTCGATACTTTCGGGGCATCCAGTGCGAGAGCAAAAGTCAATGGAAACTCGGAAGTCGACTGCAGCAGCAGCAGCAGCGAAGTGTGTAAAGTGAACCCAATTGCGGGGCCTAAAGGCAAATGCTCTATTCAGATAATGAGCAGAGTTTGGGCTTCAGCTGCCCCCGGGGTCCATCTCCTTTGAAAGCGAAGGTGATATAGTATAGCAGTTAAAGCTATTCAATTGTAGTATATATATTAGGGTTCTTTGGAGCATTGACTAGTTAATGTTGACAAATATAATCAAGCTATAGTTTAAAGTAAGCTTAAAATATTTCTCTCTAGCCTTTAGGTTTCAAATCTTTGAAATCGATATCTTATTAGATTACTTTTTATTTTTAGTATATATATTTGTATATTTTCCCTCCCTTTAGTGGGTCTTAGAACTCACAACTCTAATTTTGTGGCCTGTTCTTAACACCGAAATAAGCCAACTGTCTTTAATAGTATTATAATGCGTATGTGTACAATATGGTGTGCCACATGAGCCTAATGATTAATGTGGCATTTCAATTTCACCGCATTTCCATACCTACTGCCACTAAGTCCCTCCATAAATGCTCAGACAACCGCCCCCCGTCTGGAAAACGCGCCTAATGTGCTCTGCAAATAATTGGGCTTTCACGCGGCTCATTGCCAGTTTTTATAATCAATTATCCCCGACTCCCCCGTTTTCCGTCTAAATCGAGGGGGCTTGGCAAACATTTGTATGAATTAGCATATGTCAATATTTGTTGAATTGAATTAACGCGGCGAATGTGTGAGCTTCCGTCTGCGACTGACTTCTTTCTGGGGGCCGGGGATGACCCGGGTTTATTGGCGTCGTCTGCCGATGTCGACCCCGCTGCACCCCGAATTTGTTATCATTAATTAAACGACAAGGCATTGAAATTTATTACACGCGTAGTTGAGTTCCCTTACCCAGAAGGGCTCACGCCTCGACTCCCCCGAAGAGCTAGAAGTTTTACGTGCGGGAGGAAACTTTTGCGACATAAATTGAGGCAATTGTTAAAACTAAAATTCTCGCACAAAATGTACGAAATTCTCTGCGTCACGACTTGAGTTGAGAATTGTTTTTACCGCAAGAAAAAAGTTTCCAAGAGCGAGGGAAAGCCTTTCCGTACGACTGCGAGTGTGCGAGTGTGCGAGTGTGCGAGTGTGCGTGTGTGCGTACTCATGCGTGATTCCCACAATCAAAAACTTAACTATCTCACCATAATTGCGTGCACTTGTCTGTTGTTGGTGTATTTAATGAAATTTTATTCGCCAGCCCTCCCCTCCAATCTCAGCAGCCCAGCACAGAGCTCCTCCGGCGGCCTCCCAGTCCCAGTCCCATTCCCCAGCTCCAGCCCCCAGCAATTCCCACAGCAACTTTTGTGTACACACGCACACGGGCATTTCCATACGTTGTTGCCATGACTTCCACTGCGGCTCCAAACTCCAGTTCCGGTTCTCCAACTCCAACTCCAACTCCGACTCTGGGAACTCTGCTTCNCCAACTCTGACTCTGGGAACTCTGCTTCCTGTTGCTCCTGGCTGAAAACGGCGTGTCGACTTTGCTCCAGGATACGGAAGGGAACCACAACACTGGGGAAAACTATGTCCCCTAATCTGAAAGTACTTTCACTGGAAGTGCTGTGATCAGTAATTAATTAGATAAGATTTACGGATTGATTTTCTAAATAATAAGGCTTGTAAAAAACTCTGTGAAATGCTACATAAATCTGTGTTATATTTCCTTCACTATTAAGATTAAATTGCTAGAACTAAATATAAAAATATATATATATAGATAGTTTTTAGTTCCAGCAAATGCTTTACTATTAGTTATACATTCCCAAATAAGCCTCTGGTTTCAGGCAATTCATTTACATATTTTTTGCACTGCATAAAGGTGACAAGGATCAGATGGTGCTATAAAAGGGAGGCAGTTAAACTTTCTGCCGCTCAATTAATAAAATAACCCGAGAGGAAGCTGCTAATTGTGTACGCAGTTGTACGTGCACGTGTATTCGACTGTGAAAAATAGCAGGAAGAAAACAATTTCAACTTTTTTGGCCCCTGCCCCGAACTATAAAAGAAGGGACCACGACGACGACGAGGGCCATCTGCTCCAAGTGCAGGCCGAAACAGTTTATCGCGTTTACTGTCAAATAATGAAATTGCTGCCGCTGATTTATTTTGTTGACAACGCAGCTGTTGCCTTTTATTTTCAATTTTGATTGCCACATGACACGTCCCTAAACGAGACGAGACGAGGCTAGATCCTTTCGACCACTTTGGCCATCCGCATCCACTTCCACATCCACATCCACATCCACATCCATCTAGCCATCTATCCATCTATCCACTTGGCCACAGCCCACAAACAATGCGATAACAACAAATCAATTCAGCGCAAGCTGCCTCAACTAATAAAAAACGATTCAGTTTTGGGCCGGGGATAAGAGGAAAATAAACCCCCAACTCTCTGCTAGTTTAGTCGAATGTGTCACAGATATATTCGCACAGAGTTGAACAACAACGAAGGACAAGCATAAACATTACATTCAAGGTTCAGACTTGGATATACCATTTAGACTTATTCAGTACTGATTTCTTTTGGTACAAGTAAAGGCAAATGGCCAAATAATATTATACAATATCCATGTTTTCAATTACATAATTTGACTCGGGAAATACGGCACTATAAAACCCATTTTATGGCAAAAAGGTACGAGAGATTTACAGCTCAATTTAAATTGCTAAGGTTAATTTGAGATTGAGTAAAATAATATATTGCTAACGCTTTTTTAAATAGATTTGACTGGTGTAATTAAATATGGTTTATAAAATAATAATAATAATAATTAATAAATAATAATATAATAATATTAATTGATAAGATAATAGAATATAGTAATGCCTTAGCATGCCTTTTCCATGATATCCCATGGCTGTTGCTTTATTCTAAATATATTGTGAGTTATATGAAAGTCAAATAACTTCTTATTCTTCAGCATGAAATAAATTATATAAATTATAAAAATCTTATACTGAAGAACAAGCTCTACTGACAAAGTTCAAATACCCTCATATATACTACTAATACTAGGTACAACCAGAGAAAGACATTTTTTCCTGCAAAAATATTGTCATTGAAAACAAATAAAGTTGTGGACGCTTTCATAAAGGGCGACGGTCGTTGGAATAAAAAAGAAAGCACTGGGTCCCTCCAACCGCCCCAAAAACACGAGGCGTGGTCAGAAGGAAAAACATCAGCAGCAATAAGAGAAAAAGTTACAGCAAGTACTTTATAGTCCACATTGCCAGGCATTTGATTTGATTTCGATTTATGGCCGTCTCATCTCGTTCACGTTCCTGTTTTTGTTGTCCCGCTTGTCCTGTGGACGTGATGGGCGTCCCGTTGGGCGTGGCTCCAAGGGGCTAAAGGTTAAGGGCAGGGGAGCTCGGCGACTGGGAGACAGGGGTCGACAAATGCAATTAACGCTGCGCGAACTAATAAACTGGGCGCCTCGAGTCAACTCTGCCTTTGTTGTCTATCAATTTTAATTATGTTCGGGTTAATGATTTTTATTGCATCTCCGAGCCATCACCCAGCCTTTGTCCCCATTTTTCGCATTTTATTATGATGATTTTTCAGTAAAAATGACGGGATATACAGCCTGTTTAAATGCAAAGTGATATTAAATATATTTTTACAGATAGGGAATACATGCACTCATTTATTTGCTAACGAATAAACAGCTAATATTTGTAGATTTAATATTAATTTTCCATTTCATTTTAATTGTGAAATTGTGGTGTGCAGATAACCTTTGATATTAGTTAAAAATGAACTCATACATGAATTTTTATCTGATTGAAATTATGTCAATAATAGAAAAGCAAATAAATATGTAAGATATTTTGAGTATAGGATGATAAGACCAATTAATATAAAATTCACCTTTATCATTTTGTTCTACTTTAATATACTTATAAATTAATTAAAATTATTCAACCATTAGTTTTTATTCTCCTCTAATTTATTGCTAATTATTCTCTAGTTATTCAAGGGAATGTCTCTTGAAATACGATTACACAAATGAAATGATATTATTAATTAAACGGTGGCCACATATCACCACTATTAAATTAAGTTCTCCATTTTAATAAGCTGTGGAAAGCTTAAAACTCAACCTTAACTCTCTTAAAATCCTTTAAGCTGCCTTTTTAAATTTTCTTTTCATTACACAAGCGCACAAAAAAGGCGAAAAAATGGGGTTAAAATATTATAACTGAATGATTGTTGGTGATTCGGGAAAATGTTATTAAAACCTGAAAACCTGAAAACCTGAAGATTTCTTCACGTAGATAATTGCGTATATAAATTTGCATTTAAATGCGTATTAAATCGTACAGAAAATTCGAAAAGAGCGAGAGGGCGAGAGTGCGAGAGGGAGAGGGAGAGGCGGATAGATGGTTACGTAGCTACGTGTGTTGGGTAAAAGATTAAACGCATGCTTTGCTCTGCATAATTGTTGCATAATGAACTGAAGGATATGAAGGATATGCTGGCCATGCACACTCACACACTCACACAAGCACACACACACGGATGTCTGAGTGGATATTTATATGCTTTCGAAGCTGACCAGAGGAGGCGGGGCAGAGAGGAGCGAAGGCACGAGTGGATCAGTGGCAAAAAGGGCAGTAAACAAAAATCCCCCAGCGACGTTAATTAAATTGCATTGCATATGCAAGTTGGCTGCATTTTAATTGGATCGGATTTAAGAATAATGCCCAAAGTCATCAGGATGCGTGCTCCCCGCTCCCCGCTGCCCGCCTTCGCCCCTGGGAATCTGCCACGCATTATGCACCTCCGTCGCTCCGTCGCTCCATCCTGAGTATCCTCAAGCTCCTTGCAGCCCTCACCTCCGGCATTAAGTTCATGAGCAAAGTTTTTCCTATGGAGCCGGAGACAATGGCCGGGCAATGCGTTGCGATGGCAGAAGTTAACTTCGTCTTGGCTGTGAAAGAGGGAATATATATATATCTTTATTGAGGTACTTTGCGGACTGTAAGATACCCATTTTAAGGGCTTATTGAAAATATTTACAGGCAAAATATAGTGAGAAAAATATAATGATAAGGCAAGGTTACCAGATATATGAACTGCTATTTACATTTATTAACTAAATTATTAAGCAATATACCCAAAACTACCACCAGATACTATGGACTAAGGGACAGGCCCAGAGCATCGGATAGAGATGGCGCGAGGAAACTTTTTTGGTTAGCCTCATCAGTGCGCCGCTGAGAGTTTACCACTGGGATCTTTGGATCAGCAACTCGCTCTAACAAACCAATAATAATTTCCGGCAGCCGAGCATCTCCTCCAGCAGCTGCAGCTGCATCTGGGGAATAGTCAAGGATGCTGTGCTGGTGGAGGTGGAGGTTGGAGGAAGAGCCGAAGGAAACGACGGCGTCAGCGGATGTTCGTCTGATAGTGAGACAAACAAATTGAATTGGCTCCCAGCTTTGACTTGGCTCTCTGCCTCTTGGCCTAATGTGGTTATGTAAGCAGCCAGTGGAAATCTGGCTGCCTGTGGATATTGCAAATGTAAATATTATTGGGGCCAGAGATAGCCTCTTGCTGGGGACTCGGAAAATCGATCGATGCTCACCACTGGGAGTGTGTTTCAGGCCACAGGAGCAACAATTATTATTTATTTATTAAAAGTACATACATACATGCTGTGCATTTAAATTTATAGACGCAATTGTTAATTTTATTATGAGCATGCTGTGTTTGCTTCGAGCACACAGCATGTACATTGAAATGTTTTACGTATAATTGCAGTCAGCTTAGTAGGTTCGATGACATTTTCCATTACAAGCTTGTTTAAGCTATAAGAAAAATCGATCTACATCATAAAATTAAAAATTGGCAATTGGTATTAGGTAAATATTAACTATTTAATATAACTAACTATTAACTATTTTATATAGCTATTTGAAATTAATGTTAACGACAAATAAATATTATTCTTACACTACTTAAAGATTTTATTCTTCTACTTTTAAACCGAGAAGCAACAAATTTTAATAATTTTAAATAAAATTGCACAGCTATTGCAATGGCCCCCACTGTACTGTAGTGCCTACTCATTTACGTGGGGAAAGGATTAACGCGCGGCTTAAATCGCAGTCAATTTACTGCCCCGCGGCCTAGGCAGCAAATTTGCATTTTCAACTTGTAAACAAATCGAAAAGCAATTAAATTATTTAAATAAAAACAACATCGACGACCGCAGCGGGCCGAACAATGAGCGTGGCTCGCTGCAAGCATAATGAAAACTCTGAATTAATAATTGCGCATACGCCGTGTTGAACAATGTCGTGCGTGTGCGGGTGTCCGTCCGCAGGGGTGTCCTCTGGTTGTGTAGGGATTTCAGGGAGGCGAGCTCCTGCTGACCGCCTGCTGCATTATATATGCTAATTTGCGGCTAAGCCAATAACCACTGGGAAACAGGAACACAACAGGACACACACGTCAATAACACTCATACGCCCAGTTGGCCAAGCCGATGATGAGTGACAGGCGGCGAGGCGGCGTGAAGGGGCCTGTGGAGATCGGCGATTGCCGGCTCTCGGCAGGATATTAAGGAGTCCAGGCACGCACATGCCAGAGCGGCAGCAGCGCCAAGTTGGACATCCATAATCCTTATCAATTGTATTACTTCCGGTCAATACTAACCACTGACATATCCTATTAATTTCATAAGCAATTGAGTGCAAAACTGTAAAGCGGACGGGACGAGGCGAGGCAGAGAGTCTGGCTGCCTTGGCTGCCATTTGTACGTGACTCTTTTTGATACGAATGAGCGCCCTTACACAGGACACAAGGGCCAGGACTTCATGTCTTTCCTTTTCTTCTCGCTCCTTGGCTTGCCTCCTTCGGCTTTCAAATCGAAAAATACTCACATTGTTCACGTGCCAGTTGCTGGTCGTGGAGCCTGGCTCCTGGCCACTCCTGCCCCCTGATTGTACATTTCGCGAGATTACGGCAAACTCTCATTATTAGAAAAACGGAAGCCCGGAAATGAAGTGCCGCAGTGCCGTCCGCCTGTCTCTTGCTTTCTCTCTCTCCCTCTCTCTCTCTCTCTCCCTCTCTGTCTCTCGGTGTTTCTTGATTTCTTGTGCTGCTCTCATATCAATAACTAAGCAAATTGTTTGCCCAGCTCCGGCAGCCAGCGAGCGCAGGGCACATGCTTTAAATTCCACTCTTTCCTTGCTGCCCAGTCCCAGTCGCAGGATCCTGGATTCCATGCCAACCTCTGGCATTGGACATGCTGCTAATGTTATTTTAGGAGAACTTTTTTAATCTGCCCCTGCTGCTCCTGCTGCCGTCTTTGCTGCTGCTGACAGAACCAATTAAGCGCAACCGAGTACACTGGGAGAAATGGCAAGGTAATCTTGATGCCCCTGCCTCTCTCTAAGGATTTGAACTTAAGACGGTAATTAACCAGTATTTGTAATCCATAAATGATGTGGTTTTGGTATAGGACTTAGTTATATTGCCATTGATTTTAGCTTACAATTCAATAATATTTTTTACAAACTATTTATCCCTTCGGCAAACTTCTGGGTTATGTAAATATTCATACAGAAATATTAGTAACGATTATAGTTGTATTTCTAAGGAAGTTATTAAAAGAAAGCTGTTAAGCCTAAGCTGTTTCCTTTTGAGTAAAGCCAAGAATATTATTATGCTTTAAGTATTAAATATATATTTAATCTCTGACTTACACAGACAGTGACTCGAGATCGAAGAACTATCGGCGAGTGTAGCCGGAATACGAAACATGGTTGAAAAATTTCAACAATTTCCAAAAAGGTTTGTGTGAAAAGGAGCAAGGATGGTGGCAGGTCCTGCTGTCCGCCGCAATCAGCGACTCAACTGGACCCTCTCGCTGTACGTGTGAGCCAGTGAGCCAGTGGGAGTGCTCGTGTGTGAGGGTATTGGCCATGTTGTAAAACGTCAAAAGCGTTAAACGTAATTGAGCTGCGCGCACAAATACAAATAAATAAATGCTGCTGCAGAGCAGAGGCGAGCGCGTGGGAAACGCGAAGGGAAAGCGGGAAAACCAAGCGAAGCAGAATTTTGTCTGCTGACGATGGTGAGTGCTAAAAAGTTGAAATGTTATTTGAAATGTTGCAACCAGTCAGCAGGCAAAAGTGCCGGGAACAACAAAGGGCCAGCGCCATGTACCAAAAATTGGTATTTAATTTTCAACCCAACTTGCAGTCCACGGGGAAAACGCAGCTGCCTTTCGCTCAACCTCTCTCTCTCTCTGTCTAGCTCCCCCTCTCTTTCTCTCTCTCTGTGTGTTGTTGCTCGTTTCAGAGCAATTTGCCGCATTCCAACCTCACACACACATATATATAAATATGTACAGAGGAGTCGGAGTCCACCATCCATAAAGGCTCCAGTGGAAGGAAAACAAAACAATCCGCAAAAAAATATACACGAAAAATTGGCAGCGAAACTTTCCGTGTGGCGGAATTTCCTGTTTCACTGCGTACTCCGTTTATTTTTTTCGCAACGTTTTCATTTTCATTTGACAGGACCTAGAGCTGCCGACAATAAATGAAGAGAGCGATATAATTTGGTCTCGCAGCTAATCAGTTATGCAAATAACTCATACATTTTCGATTAGCCAGCATTTAATCAGATTTCGAGCGGGGCGAACATATATAAAATTGATAAACAATAGCTTGTTTAGATAGCAGCAGATGATGTCTGTCTCTGGAAATTAATGCATAAATTGCGCCCCCAAGAAGTGTACAATCCGCACATTCGCTCAAATTACACTGTCTTCCTTTTCTGACATAAGTTATCGCATTTCCTATTTAGATTTGGACAACACACATATATATATGCACATACTGTATGTGCGCATTCAGGAGCACACACACGCAGCAGCTTATTTAATTAAATATAAATCGCTGTGCTGGCGCACATAAATTTAAACTAAACACAAGGGAAATGGCATTTAGACGAATGAACCAGTAAGGCTGAATACCCTTGAATTAAAATATAATGTTGCAAAGGCATTAAATTAAAAATACTGCAACTTCGCTTACTCTTTTAGTTATTTATTAAAGTCCCTTTGATGCTTAATCTATAACAACAGGTCTTCGTAAGCCGGCATCTCGTCTGTGGAATAAACCCATATGAAGCAGCCTAAGGACTCTTTCATACTCCTCACACACATTAATTTCGTTCTAAATAAATAAGAAAGGAGACGGCTCTCACATCTCTCTCTCTCTCCCACTCGGCAAACACAACAATTAATCATTACGTTAAAGCAACTCCAACTCCGCTTGCACACTGTTTGACTTGATTCACATGGCGTATGCGCAATGTCAAATAAATTACGATTTCCGAGGCCAAGTCCTGGATGCTGTCTGGGGCACCTGTGTGTGTTGTGTGTGGAGGCCCCTAAAAAGGACGAAGCCCTCGCCGGCTAATCCTTTCCGCGCGCCACTTTAGTTCTGAATAGACTTTTTGCCTTGATTTTTGTTTTGCTCCAGCTCATATTTATTCATTATTTATGGTGCATAATCAATCAATATGCTGCTTGATTTGATTATTTCTTTATTTTCATTTCGCTGGCCATGATTGTTGATGTCCTCGAACTCGTTCTGCTCCTGCTCCCGTTTCTGTTCTGTTTGCCGTCGTCGCCCTTTCCGACTGGAGAGAGTCGCCCGTCGCCCGTCGCCCGTCGTAATTCGCGTTAGACGCTCCAGCAATTTATATCAATACAAATCCAATCGTAGTGCGTCCTTCAGCCCCTCGGCCTCCGCATATCCTGTGAGAGTGGTGAGGGTGTGTGTGCTGATTTGATGTTTTTTTTTTTTTTGGTTTTTGTCTTTGATTGAGCTTGTTATGTGCTATCTACACAGCCAGCTCCCCCGCACCCACGGCGTCCCCATTGTATTTGTCTATATCCCAACTGCAGCATTCGCCATCAGTCATGGTCGCGCCACGCCCCAATTCGGCCCAGTGCCATCATCATCATCATCATCGCCGCTGCCATCATTGCCATCTTCATTGAAGTCGCTTCAATGATTTTTCTGTATAAATTTCTGTGTATCGAGAGCATTTCGCTTCTGATTTGTTTCGTCCTCGTGCCCAACCGACCTATAAGTACACCCGTATACCGGCGGATCCAGCCCCTGAATCACTTAAGCCCCCTCACCACAACGCGTCTACCGGGCGGTGTATATAAAAAATTTAAATGTCACGTGCCTTTCATCAAACATTGCGATAATATTGGATTGGTTTGGGGGCCTTTAAAGCAGCCCTGACCTCAGCTTTCGGGTCTGTCAATATTTGCTATTGATTTTGCCGTAATAACATTCCCAGAGCGTCGATAAATTTTTAAATAACGCATTTCACCTTCCGGGCTTCCACCTGCCGGTCCCCCCAGCAAACGCCTCCACAACTCACTGCCAATAAATGGGAGTTTCTCAGTCCCGAGGGACGGGGCCCACCACCCAGACGAAAGTCAACAATTGTAAGTGCACATTAGTGATATAATTATTGCACTTATTCTAATAGCTGCTTGCAAAGTTTCGGGACAGCCAAGAAGGGGAAGAAAGCAGGTGAAGTGGGAGTGGTTAAGGGAAAGGGGTGGTAATGGAAGAAGTTTCCCTCACGTTGAATGACGTCTTGATTTCAAGAAAAGATTTGAATTCCCAGTGGCTTATATGGCGAAGGAACTTGTAGTAGATCGTAATGGAGGGTTTATGGTATATGTATATATTTTTATGTTAAGACTATTATAATTGGCATGAAATGAAGGGCAATAACAAAGTATTAAATCAGGTTTCTTGGCAAGAAAATAAAGTATTGAGAAAAAGCATTATTGCTTTCAATGTTTATAATAAAGGGATATTATCATTCTCTTCTTTTAAAGTATATTGCTTGGACTCGTTTTCAATAACGTCTATGTACGTCTCGAAGCCTGAATTATTTTTAGCACTGTTGACTCTAATTTAATGCCATTCCTGTGCAAATAGATTTGCCTGATTCGAACGAGTCCCGGGATGTGATGCGATGTGAAGCGATGGGTTGTGACTGCGCTGTCATGGCAACTTTTAATCGGCTCTGTGTCGCGCAGTTGCTCATAGGTGGAAGGGACGCCTCTCCTGCTAACGCCTGTCATCAGGACATTTGCATACGGCCATCAGTCACGGGACTCCGGAGGATGCCGCCGGCAGAAAGACGCGTCTGCAGCGGCAGCAGCAATACGTGTGTGTGTCTCGGGATCGCTGCTCCTCTGCTCCGGTGCTCCGGTGCTGCTCCGTGCACATTCGTCTTGTAAACATGGAGTTAAGCGCCATTAATTTACCACTCCCCTTTTCAGTGACTCTCCCCCAGCCCCTCCTGGGCACCTCCTTGAGGCATTTGCATTGCATTAAAATCACTTCGGTCGGCGTATTAGTGCCTGCCGCCCGCGCAGCACGTTCCCTGCACATTTTTCAGCCACGAAAAAGTTTTCCTTTTGATTTCTGCCCTTTACGGGCCTCGCTACGCGAATCCTTAAGTGAATTTCAGCATGTGAAGCTTACGCACCAGCAGCTGAAGCTCTCCCCCCAGAATTACACTTTGTTTCCACCACCAACCCCCATTCAGCCCGCTGTCACCCTGTGTCACTTACCCCCATTTTGGCGGCCGGGAAACGTGTGATTTACGCAATGCCATGGAAGTTTTAATTTAATTCACTTTGATGCGATTATTTCTGCTTTTAAAATAATTACAATACGTGGCGTATGCGTAATAACTTTTTCTCTAGCTACTAGCTGGCACTAAAAAGGTCAAAGGACTAGCTAGAGAGTGAAGGAGCAAAGGAGGTAGTGCAGGGATAAAAGCCAGTTAGGTAACTATGGAGTCCTGAATGGCGACTGAGGGATACCCGTTGATTTGATAGGAAAGAGGATATTTTAATAGTTCCAAAGTGTCCATTTTAATTCCTGTTTTTCTTTTCCCAAACCCAATCAAAGTTCTGCTTTTACCAGTAAGGATTTGAGTTGTTTTCCAGAAAATAGTTTCACAATTGCAGCCCATTTTGCGACAGTTTAATGCAGCTTGTTTACCCTTTTTGAGAAACTTGTTTACAGAAAAACAGACCCCAAGTAGCTCGAGGAGCAGGAGGAGTGGGAAAAGTCCCAAGGTGGATAACGAGGATAAACTGGGGGAGCCGCCGGCTGCGTGCACCTGCGATGTGGCAGGGATGTCTCAAGAGGCTGACCAATGTTGATCCCTATTAGTGGCCCAACCATTCGAGGCTCAGTCTCCATCCGGGGGATATGTGCAGATGCTATCAGACGCCGGCTGTCCGTGGGGGGGAAAGTGCAACCAGTTGCGGAACTTTTCGCAGTCAGTGTTTGCAGGAGGGCGATGGGCACGGGGCGAGTCCTTTCCATTGTCCACTCGGCTTAACCGCAAATCCTTTTTAACATATAAAAAGTTACGCTTCTCGTAGATGTTGTCTGGGTCCGCCTCCGTCTCCCCCGCCTCCGTCCACTTGTGTGTGCCGGTATTCCCATAGTTGTTGTCAACACCGTTTTATCCTTGGCATTGCGTGGCTGCCAGGACACAAGCCGGGGCCGTGTCCTGCGTTATCCAGGGCGTTGCGTTCAATTGAATTTGCGATATGTGAATATTTAAGCACTGCGCTGGGACCCTCAGTCCCTGACCCACCTTCTCCTCCTCCCCTCCCACATAACTATCATTGCTGTTGTCCTTTCCTCCGACTTCCTCCGTGGCGCTGAATTGAATTTTTATTGCACGATAAAGGCGAAGCCAGGTGGAGGAGACAGGCCAGCGCCCGCACTCTGCAAACATTGTAAACATTGTAAAATATTTGTATTCAAGATTTCTGCTAACCACTGGCCAAGTTTATTGATTCCTTATCCACAGACCGCACTCTGCCCTCCGTCTCGCCGTCCTCGGCTGGACACTTCTTCAAGCGACAACATTTGCAAAATGACACACGGAAAATGGCCAGGAAACGAGGACAGCGAATGAAGATGGAGCACAGGACGAGGAATGGCGGAAGGTTGACAGTGTGACTGTGGTTTCCTGTACTCAATAAATAAGTGGTATGTGTCAGTCGAGCATATCAGCTGGCAGTTGGGGGTATATATCGCGTTTTTCAATCAGTAGATGATAGTGTGACTTGGTAGCTCTTTTTTATTCATTATCTATCTCTAAGAATAAACATCAAATAAATATAAATAAAAATTCATATACAATACCTATAAAATATTTTGTAAAGTGACAAAGAATTAAGTCCTTGATGTAAAGATATATTTGTAACTTATTTTTTAAAGGAGCTGAAACACTTAAAAATGTTTATAAATCTAATAATTACTTTAATACCTAAAATATACTTGAAGTGTAAGAGCTCTCAGCCCTTGAAATAATCTTAGCAGGGCATTATTTATTCGACCAAACTGTATTATTTGTATCCCCTCCACATCTTATTTATTACACTCAAAACTCGACATGTTTTTTTGCAACTTTCCCTTTTTTCGCCTCCTCTTTTGGATAACAACCGAAGTCAATTTCGGTGAAAACTTTTTAGAAAATTGAACAGAATTTACAGCGCATCGACAACCACTGACGGGGATTGACGAATGGAACGATTGGAGTGAAGGGCTGGGAATGGTCCTTGAGATGGCTCTACCCGCATGACCGAAAAGGACACTCGCCCAGACGCATTTTGGGCCGGAGCCGCTCTCTCTCCCTCTCTGTTTATGTTTACGTTTATGTTTATGTGCGTGTGTGCGGTATCCTGGATCCGTCTGAACGTGTCTCAATGTATCCGATCCCGATCCGGGGGTGTGCCTGTGCGTGGGAGTGTGTTAAGGTTTTACTGTCTGTGATTTGATGTTTACAATAGCAAAGGATGCGACTGATATGGCCCCAGACGGCTGCCGGGAGGACATTTAAGCCCGGCCAGAGTCTCAGAAGCAGAAGCAAGTGATTTCAATAAATTTGATGGTTTTCCATTTGCCAACCCAAACTCAATCGTCTATTCGCAGTAAAAAATTTCGAATTACGCAGGACGCAGAAAGGGAGCCGGGACGGCTGCCAGGATAGCTGTATAGCTGGATAGCTGGATGATTCAAATTGGGGGAGGCGCTCAAATGACTAATACAAGCCAAGTTATTGACATGGCAGCGGCTTTGCCCTCAACGAGGGTAACACTCTCTGCGTTAAGTTTCCCCGACGAACGCTCAAAAATATACACTGCAATAAGAGGGCTGACAAAGAGCCATAATAAAGGAGTAATTATATATATTTATACAATTTTTAAGCCTAGTTATATATCAAACATTGCCACTTTCTAATACAACCTTTTTGTAGGCGGCTTCTCTGCTCTCTATTAATTTTTTACCTAGTAAATAGATTTATTATTATTAATATATGACCAATTTGAATAGGGAATTCATTAAATATAAACAAAGAAATATATATTTATACAATTGACATATAAAACTAACTAATTACATTTATTTGCTGTGCACAAAAATACCAGAATCACATATATACATACTCAGATATATAGAAAATCCTCTAAAAGAAGCAGAGTGTGAAAGGCGGGAGCAGAGGAAAAGTTTCGGGGATGCGTATAACTTCAAAATGACTGCTTTATGTAAATCCCACGGATAACGTTTTGCAAATTGAATTTTTAGCATTCTATTTTATTTATTCTTCGCCTTTTTGGTTCGGCATTTCGACGATGGCAGGGGTATGTGGACGGCGTGTGGCTGTCACCAGAAGGACAAGCCCTCTTTAGAGTCCTTCGGCGGTCGCAGCGAATTCGCAGCCGCATCCGGCTCTGAATCCGGCACCGGCTCCGGCTCCGGCCCGGTCCCGGCTCCATCATCCCGCCCCCAAAAACCCATAGATACTTTGCGTTCCATGCTGTAGTTGCATGACAGTTAAGCTGGCAGGATAAGCAGCGGCAGGAGCGGCAGCAGCGGGGAGAGCGGAGCGAAGCACCGAGTCCCGAACCCAAATCGAAACCAACTGTCAGACATATTAGCATGTAGGCATAGACATGTTAGCTCTCCATCGACGTCGAGAGGCGCAGCATTGCAGGGAATTTCGGGTGTGATTGGTGGGCCCAGGATCCGGAGATGGGGTCCTGAAATGAAGCGATTGCCACTGCCGGCATGTCAGGATGGATCAGTACTTGGGGAGGCGCGGTGCCAAATGTCCTCGCAGCGAGCGGAGCGTGGAGCTGCGTAATGTAGGCCAAGTTGCGATTGTTGTCCACATAGCTGCTTACTCAGTTAGCCTGGCCAAACAAAATCAAAACAAATTTGAGATAGTCAGCAGAACCTATTTTTATTTATTTATATAATCATGGTTATATTATTATTATTATATATGAAGGAAAACATATTTGTTTTGTAAGAAATACATTTAATTTTCTTAAATGTAACCGCATTTCTTCCAATGAAAAGAATCAATCAAATATGACTAAGTTAGCAGAACTTAATTCTACTTATTTATATAATCATGGTTCTATTTTTATTATTATATACATGCATATTATGAAGGCATAACAACACCTTTGTTTTGTAAGAAAAGCATTTAATAATCTTAAAGGTACCCGGCATTTGTTCCATTGAAAAGAATCAATCACATATTTCTAAGTTAATTATTTATATAATCATGGTTCTATTGGTATTACTATATACATACATATAATGAAGGCATAACACCTTTGTTTTGTAAGAAAAACAATTTAATAATCTTAAAGGCAGTCGTACTTGTAAATTAAAAGTATTTACTTAAGCCCTCAACAGTTGCATGTTAGTTCAAATTAAATGCCTATTACCTTAATTAAAATGTAATTGTAAACAATTAAAAAATTCTCCAACTGGAATTCAACTTATGAAATATGCAATGACGCCTAATTACATCAAATTATTGACAATCTTCAATAAGGGTTTCCCGCATAAATTGGCTCATAAATATGTAATGATGGAAGGTGAAAACTTTCCACTTTCTTTATTCTTCCACTTGCTTAAAGTCTCTGAAGTACGTTGCGTAATTTAAGTTTAACTTAGTTTAAACACTTAAATTATGGCCCTAGAGCGGAATATAAAGTTTCAAACGCGATCTTGGAATTTAAAAGTACATGCCAGGGTCGGCTTTAATTTAATTTAATGGGACTCGGCGGAGGTCTTTTTATTTTGCGCTATTGTTGACCCAACCTATCAATTAGGTACGTTGTTTTTTGATGCTCCTTCCGATTGCCATCATTGTAATTGCTGTCCTTGTTGTTATTTATGCTCATGTTTATGCTGTTGTTGGCATTCCGTGTCAAATAAACTTGTTGTCGATGCCGTCTCCCTGTTGTTGTCGAGTCTATGTCATTTGGCAATCGGACTAATGAGTTTTGTGATTTTTCATTTATTCATTAAATTTTTTAATTAGCCCGTGCAATTGTTTTTCTTTCCTTGCTCCATTCCAGTAATTTGCATGTTGTCCTTTCTGGCTGTTGTTGGGGCCGGGGCAAATGTTGTAATTGAAAAATAAATGATGCAATCAACTGGCCGACCTGTCGTCGATGTAGCGGAATATTTGGCCAGCAATTGACCCACACCGTGGCAATCGGTGTTAACTTTCAGCCTGTCGAACACTGTCGCTCCATTAATGCTCCTCGTTTTATGCTCTTATATTTTATGCAGTTGTGCCACTTAGTTGGTGCGTTGAATGGCTCTATAAAAATCACATAAAATGTTTAACTTGTTGTCATAAAATTAATGCCACAAGGGTCTCTATGTGTAAAAATCTCTTTTTAAGTGGCGCTTATAAGTAGGCAATGCTATATTTTGGCAGCTAGATGTGAAAGGGAAAGTAATTTTCTCTGTTTTAAATTAAATATTAAATGCATTTTGTGAGCAGTTAAATATTTTAAAATAAATCTGCTGGATCTATTTATTTGTAATTTTCTTACAATATTTTTTATATTATTTTTTTTAAAGTAACCTTGATAATATATACTTTCTATTCTATACTATTTTCCTGAATGGGTGTATAGACTACACACATAAAAAATTACAAATGTTAAAAGGGCGACACTTGCTAACTGCCACGCCCCTTTTGCTGGACACCAGACCCTTTGGCCAGCCCCTCTGGACAGACCCTCTGGCAAGCCCCCCTGGGCTGCCCCTCTGGCCCAGCGCTGCGGAAAAGGTAATTATGGCCCCGGTGGGCCAATGACTGCTGGCATTTCTCGTGTGCCGGGCCATTTTTGATTGTAATTGTTGTCGATTGTCATTACAGATTCTGGCCGTTGTTGGATTTCGGTTGCCTGATTTTTGCTTAAACCCAAACTCATTGTTGCGGCAGTTTTGTAGCGCGGTTTGTAGCGCGGTTTGTTTGTTGGCGGCGTCGCATTGCCGCGCCTGTCAACACAATGCCGTTGCCCAGTTGTTGTTATTGCTGTCCCTCGTAGTGTTGTTGGCGGCTGCCTTTGGCCAGAAAACCACATAGCCAGTAGCCAAGAGAGCCGTGAATATCAGAAATTTCCCTGCAGCCGGCGAGGGCTTTTTATGTGTTGCGAAATTAACGAGAATTGAGTTGTAAGCCCCGGCCAAGTTCAGGCCTGACCATTGACCAGGTACGAGTTTATAGGGCCAATAGAAAAGCCATCGATGGGGGGCTTCAGTGTTGCTAGCCAAAAACCAAAGACCACAATTGGCGTCAGTCTCAATCGGCTGCTGGTCGGTAAACATTTGGCTATAAATCGCCAGGCTTAAATTCCTTGTTCGTCCCTAGGCATTGTATTTATCACGAAGCTGGTAATTATTCGGTAGAACAGGTGGTTTGTTTAGTTTATTCTGAGGTTGGATTTGTTTTATAAAGCTAAATGGTTTACAATTTTTACAGTTTGAAAAAATACACTCTTTTTTGTGTAAGGGTTATCCCAAAAAGGCTAACCAAATTCAATTAGAGTGTGTATAAAACAATTTTAATTATTACATAATGCACGCAAAAACCACAAGCCAGTTAGTGAAATGACATTTCCGTCACTCTAATGACGAAATGACCTTTAAATCCCTCACCATAATTGACCTGACATTTAGTTGCGAAACTACACATGTGTCCTTTTTTAAATGTATTTTTGTTAGAGAGGTAAGTTGGTTTAAAGGCTTTCCATTTAGTTGGCTAATTAGCAATGTTACAGTGGCAGGTTATATAAATATAAGTAACACATTAGAACGTTATTGAATATATACACAAAAGGTCACAAGTTTGCTTAGCTTCAAATTGCAAAATATCTAAGATATTTAAATAAAATTATATTGAATTAGCAGACCAGGAAAAGAGATTAAATATATTAAATAATTATATGATATACAAAAAATATTACATATATATAATTATTTAAGCCGATTACATTTTTCCTTTCTTCAATTAAATTATAACAGCTCCAGCAGGCGTCCCTTAAAATGGGAATAAAATGGAAATTTCCTTTCAATCTCCAGCGACTCCTTGTCGGATTTCTTTTACTTTTCGCTGCCGCTGTCGCTGTCAAAGCCTCCTCGTCCAAGATTTTCCAAAGGATTTGAAGCAGTTATTTCGTCCTGGCGCTTTGTGTACGTACGTACTGCGGGGCGGACACCTTTGGCTCCGGCTACCGAGCGTCGGTTGCTTTTCGCAAAAGATTTTGAGAATTTTGGGCACGTTCGCGACGTTCAAAAGAGATTAAAAGCGTATAATTGTCGCCTTAGCAGCACGAGTGGGGGATGAGTTTTGCTCAGTTTTGGGCTGTCCCGGCGGGTGGGGTTCTTCTGGGAAGTTATTGCGAAGTTTTTCGGGGGCGTGGCAGCTGCCCCTGCCCATGCCCGGAGCAGCAGCCACCCCCTTTCGGCCATGGATGGGAGCTGTCGGGCATGATTTAGGCAAAGTGCTCAGAGGCCTTCACTTTACTCCATGCCAGGCCGGGCCAGGAC
This sequence comes from Drosophila pectinifera, assembly GCA_008042775.1. Classification (NCBI taxonomy): domain Eukaryota; kingdom Metazoa; phylum Arthropoda; class Insecta; order Diptera; family Drosophilidae; genus Drosophila; species Drosophila pectinifera. Next base: position 111,156 of record VNKC01005231.1, read on the forward strand.
GGGCCACGCCACGCCACTTGTGCCTGCGGCGGCGCCTGAGCGAGCAAATTTAATTTCCGTGACAGAAATAAGTTTTGCGCTCAAATGCACAGGCTCAAGGCCCAAGGCCCGCCTCCGTGCGTGGCCAGTTTTTCTTGGGATTTTTCCACGCTTTCCGCTCCGCGAAGGAGGTGGAGTTGAGATTGGTATGGGGATTCCTTGGCCGCTCGCCGGCTTGACTTTTATTAAAAGCTCATTAAGCGCCGGGGCGAAAAGTTTTGCACTGCCGCCCAGCGCCGCTTTAGTTGATCAATCTGTGCCGCTGTGCTGATGGAGATAAGTTGGCCAACATCAGCCGCAAATAAATCCATCCCAATTCCAGACTTTCCGGGCCAGACCAATCCCCAGCCGAGCTGGAGCCTCCAGAGAGGGCTCATCATTATGTGAGGTGACGTCTGCTGGAGGTGACATCATCATTATGGCGTTAGCCAAATAGTTCGTCAAGGTGTAGGCTGTGCACTGCCCAAAAATAAAGGTATTAAATAATTATACAATATTTTTGTGCCTTTAAAAATTATAGAAATAAAAGGCCTTATTTTTGATAAGCTTTCTTAGAGTATAAATGGAATTATATCAAATATGTAAAGCTATTTTGTCTGCTATCTTTTATTGATTTTATATATATTAGAAAGATTTTATTGGTAGCTGCTTTAGTAACTATATTTCCAGGTGCATTTCCGTTTCTCCAGGTGCACTCCCGACATCCTGACGTGACGTGACAACGAAAGAGGCAAAGTCTCAGCCAACGGCAGCCAATTTTTCAAACGCAACGCTGAAGCAAATCTACAGAAGAAGTAAGAAAAATTGTGCGGTCCAAGCAAAAAGTCTGTGGCGTAAAAAAATGTGGCAGAGGTGGTGCTGGTGGTGGTCCAAGGTCCTTGGCTGGCCCTTTGTTAGTTACCTTTTTGCGTCTTTTGCGCCAAATCAAAATGGCAGCAGCTCAACGCGTTCCGTTGCTGACCGCTCTCAAGTGATTTACTTTGAAGGCGACTGACGACAAGGACGACTCCTTTAGCCGCCTTACTTGGCATTCATGACCAGGACCCAGGACCCCCATCGACCCCAGAACCCCCCGAACCCAGTGCCGCCGTCACAAATTGGATATTTCAGCGGGTCCGGTCCACTTGGAAGCTCCGTTTTGCTTCGCTCGTGCGCAAAAATTTGCAGTCCTTCTTCTTGTTCGTTGTGCCGGCGCCTCCTGCAATCCTGCCCACATGTGGCACAAGTGGCAAGTAGCAAGTGGCGTGTGGCCACAAATTAACTGTGGAAAAAACGGAATAGGGGAAAATCATAATATAGACATGGTCAGCACAAAAAAATGAGCCAACAGCAACAGAATACAGTCTTTATCATCGTGGCCCGACGACGGTCGAGAGCTCCTCGGCAATTGGTGGCGGGATCTCGGAGTATTTCGTTGTCCTTTTTTACACTCTTTGTGCGGGCCTTCAAGGATATGCAGGCAATCCCTTTTTTACATAATTAAAAACTTTCTTTGTACTAATTGATGTCATAAGGTAGAGGAATATAAGGTAAAGGAATACATAATTATACGAGTACCAAACTCTTAAGTTAGTATTTTAAAATACTTGCAAATTTTAGAAGATTATATTATTTATATTGTAATGAAGCTTTATTTAAAATCTTGAGTCCAGAGCCAAGAATAAATTCAGAAAGTAGTACAGATAATATTAAACAAGTAAACGAAGAAATCTTAGTTGATATTTAAAGATTTTTCCCTTAAGAGATGCTTAAAATAATATTTTTAAATAAATTGTATAGAGATCATAAAATCATTTTAAGAAATTATGTAAAAAGTACTTTATAAAATTCCGTTGAAGTCTGGAGCTCTTCGAGGGTAACTGGGATATCTGTTCCTCCAACTGGGACCCTCTTCTGCATTTTATTATTTTCCCTCATTTTTGAATTCCATTTAAAGTTTGTAAAGGCGAAGCATCAATCTTGGCCCCGGAATGACTGACAGAAGCTGTTATATATGGCTGCCGCCTGGCTCCTGGGCGGGCGGGAGGACTTGGCAAGCGAAAGTGAGCGGCGGACAGATGGGTGGAACTTTCCCCGAGGGGCGTGGCTGGCGGCAGGAAGTGTCAGGCTGTTGGAGAAACAAGATTGTGACTCATTAAATTACATTGCAAATGTCATTGTAAAGTAAGTCAAATGGGGAAGGGAAGCCGGGGGCGGGAGGATCTAAGGCAGGGAGCCATCAGCCTTCGGTGGCAGCAGGCTCGGAGATGACTCTGTTTTGTGCCCTTGTTGTGCGTATAAGCAACATTCATTTATTTATATATTACTCGGCACGCCGCTCCCTGTCCCCGCTGCCCCTGTTGCCCCCGCCAGCCACTCTCGCTCGGCACTCTTCTGGCGGCAATTTAAAATGATAATTTACACAAATGCGTTTAAATAAATAAAACGCACCGAGAGCGAGCCCCTTGCCGCCGCCTCTTAGGTGTGTTGCCTACGATTGTCCTTAAATCACGCGTAATGAAGTCGTCCTTGTTGTGTTGCCCCTAAATTATGTCTGTTGTAGATCTGGCATATCTCCCTCTCTGCCGCCCCGGCTGCCGTATTGTTTTTGCATTTTATCGCAGCGCATTTATTTTTGCATTTCAAAGTTGCTTTTGAGGCAATTGGAGCAAGCCATTAAAGGCAGCCACAGGGCCTGCCACTTGGGGTGGCAAGAACGTTGCCAGGGGCCGGGCAATACGCAAGGACTCAGGACAAGGTGTCAAGTTCCATAAGCCGGACTTTCATTACGTAAACGGGAGCCGTTCCGGCTAGGAATAAATTGAAAATGGCTAGCTGCAACTTTTATAATTGAAGAAGGAAAATGTTTACAAGAAAAAGACGAGGCTAAATCACTTTTTAATTAGACAGTGAGGATTCAGTAAGTTGGGTAACATTTCGAGAGAAAAATTATTTACTTTACTGTTTTGTGTGCAATTATGACAAGAAGTTTGCTTGATTGCAGATATGTAATCAAAGCCAATTATGCAACTTTTTTATACCAATTAGAGCTTCTAGACCCGCAGCATCATTTTATAAATAAAATAACCAATTTGAGTCCTACGAGCAGGCTTAGTAACTTGAAGAATTTCCATTACCCACAGATAATCGAGTACTTTACTGGATATTAAGCGAAGCTAAACTGTCTAACAAAGTTGAACATTTTGGCGAATGAAATTGAAATTGAAATTCCAAGGCAAAAAAGTACAGGTGAGGTGGGGGAGTCAAAGAGAATTCCACGACATCTGACATTTCGAGTCGAACTTATTCGCCCGCAAATGGAAACTTTTTGCTCCTTTGACTGCAGTGCAGCAGTTCCAGCCAATTCCGAGTTAAACGCTTGCCATTTGTCATTTGCCCACCTGGTTGACCCCAGGTATTTCCCAGGCCCTGCCCCCTCTCCTGGAGAACTGCTCCCTCATCAGGCAAACAAATGTCCAAACTTCTGTCTCTCTCCGCTGCTGTTCCCGCCCCAAGTCCCCGCACGAAGTGGCTTTGTAAACGCCCCACAGATTTCGGCCCCGATGCGTGTGCACTGCGCCACGCCCCCGCTCGCTGGCCGCCCCCTCGAGGCCGGTGAGGGGGCGGGAAAAATACATGTTTACAGCGCGCAAAGCCAACACAACACAGCGCTAAATGTAAACAGACATTAACTTTGGTCGCATACAATATTTTTCACTCAAGGTTGTTCCACGGGCCCCGACCCAAGGACCCCGAGCCTCGAACAGAACCTCCCGGCCACCGAGCCACCGAGGGCACCCAACTACGGAGCCAGCATCAGTGGGTCACGACCTGACCCACAAGCCGGAGATAGCGAAGGATAATAAGTCAGTCAGGAGAGGTAACAGATTTTAATAAGGATATATTTTCAAATATTTAAACCAAATAAAAACTGTTATGCAGAGCAAGAAAAATAGGAGAGCTATCTTATAACACATCAAAGTACAAAAAAATGTAATGTATTATAATATAATATTACATATAATTTTTCAAAATAAAGTCCACAGAATTGATCATACTGCCAGAAGACTTTTGATCAGATAATTCCTTATAATACCTCATTATAACATTAGCATCCGGTAGACACATTTTAAAATATAATAAACTTAAGCTAATTTTAAATTTTATTTAAGAAATAACATAATAGAAGAGCATATTTTTATCTGCTACAGCAAAGCTACAAATTTTGTATTGTGCACATGTAACATGGCTAGGAGGATTTTCCAACATACATATTTCAAGCAGAAAAATTGGAAATCCCTTGGCTGCTTTCCCTTATTTCGTTCTTTTTTTTTGGGTCACCCTTACACATGTTTACTCGGTAACTAAACAATAATATGCAACTGCAAACGCGACTGCAACAGCAGTAACAACAATTTTCCATTTATTTTTACCGTCGACATGTCTCAGATAAGTTGAGAGAGATAGCGTGAAAAATTCCAGACAAAATCAGGTAATACCCTTTTTAAAAATACATCCCCGCCAAAGAAGGATCTAAGATACTTTCTCAGTATAAATGTGGCTATAATTAGAAAGAGTTCTTAAGACAAAGAAACCCAACTGAACCAAAAACCTTATATCTCAAGCAATTTAAAGGCTAAATCTATTTTTAAGGATATAATTGGACAAAAACCGTGAACCTTTCCACCTTCATGCCTCTGAAAAGTGATGCATATTCAGTTTCCCTTTTTGTTTGGGCCCTTTAGGAAGAGTAGAAAGGAAAACGTAGGAAAAGCGTGGGAAGCCCTGGTGAATCCCGCTCGCAGTTGACAAAATATGAAACATGCTGGCTTCCTCTCCGCTTTCTTAGCCAACTTTCTTTTCTTTGGGTTATTGCAACAGAATGTCAAGCGAGGGCCATAAATTGCGTCAGTCTGGCAAATTTCCCAACACTTTTTCCGCCGTGGCTGCCGCCGTTGTTGTCTATCCATCGTCACCGTTGACATATTTGAACAACTATCTAAAGGTGAAGCGGCAGAACTTTGATTTTCCACCCTCCCTCCACAGCCAGAAAGCAAAAAAAAGAGAAGCTAGGGCAAACAACACGTGTATATAGTTTAAGTACCCGGGGTTGCCAGTTTATCCCCAGAACCATCGGTCGCCACCCTCTATCCATAAAACTCATCTCGATTGCTTTTTGCGCTACGCCCGTCGCATATTTTAAATCCCCAGTTGAGTGGCAATCAAACCAGAGCCAGAACCAGCGCCAGCACCAGAACCAGTCCTACTGCCGGAGTCAACTCGCACCAGTACACTCCTCCGGGGGCAGGGCCACCATGACCTCGTCGGCCAGAGTTCCTTCCGCTCCTGCCACTGCCACCCACTCCATTCATCCCTCTTTCAGATCCTTTTCAGCTGCTCAACTGCTTCTGGCTTAATTAAACAAGCGCAGCGTCACCTCAACAACGGGACAGATGCGAGAACGGCGGCAGGAGAGCCGCAGCCGGATGAGTTCGCCAACTTTTAAAAATGATAATAATTTGCTTTTACCCCCAGCGAGAGCGAGTTTTCGTGGCCATGGTCTGTGGGCACTGCAAAAAATGATGGCATGTCATTAGGCCTCAAGAAAATGCCTGATATATAGGTATATAAAGTCCCCTTAATTGCTAACTTTTTTTTAGAAAATTACCTAAGGCCTTTAAGGCCTAATAGTTGCTTTCTTTGAAGATTACTCTGCTCAGTCAGGCTTATTAGTTATTATTAATTTCAAGCTGTCAGCTTGTGTACTTATATATTTAATCCTAGCCCAGAATATCTGCCAGTGTATTCCCCGCTCTCTCATTTGTAGTTCATCCCCTGGAGCGGGATGTTAGTGACACTTGCTCTGCGGCTGTTTTGCGTTCCCCTCTCGCACCGCCGCCGACATTCAACTCATTGCGGTGCTCCTTGGGCCAACAATGTCTCCATCTTGTTACGGCCATAATTATATTTGACTGTCGTTAGGCCAGCCATTGTGTGCTACCCTGGTCTGCGGTGTCTATGACGATGGCAAATGGCAATGGCAGTGGCAATGGCAATGCTCAGCAGACGTGGCTAATCCAGGTGGTCATCGTTCTCCCCTGGCTTATTTAATTTCTATTTAGCAATTTACAAAAGCGTCCGGGGACGCTCTTGTCCTTTGAATCGTATTTGCCTAAAATTGCTTTGTATCTTGGCACTCCACTTTGCCCCTGCCCCGGGGACACTCTCTCTCGCCACTTGCCACTCGAGCATCGTTCGCTTTGCTCAAGTGTCAAATCATTGCCTGATTGTTGTACCCCTTGGTGGAGGATTTAAGGGGTTATGGGGCACAGAAATAGCCGAAGTTAATAAAGGGCTATGTAAAGAGTTAAATTTAGCTGAGATTTTTGATAGTGATATTTAAGGGAAACTACAAAATATTCAAGAAGAGCCATAGAGGCTAGAGGGTATCTTGTAGTCCCCGCCAGGACATGGGCTCTGGTTGGCATCGCCGTTGCAGGACTCGTTGCACGGCCAATTGCACGCTCAAGTGGCGAGACAGCGTCAAAAGCGGGGAATGAAAAGTCTATGGAAATCGAGCAAATGCACGGGCGCTTTGTTGGCTCACGGGATTGGAAGTGGTTGTGGCGCATTATCACCCCGAGGAATGGGCTCGGGATCGGGAGCCCGAGCTGCCTTTCACCTGCTCATCACCTGGGCAACAGCTGGCGCGGAGCCCTGCGTGAGATGCACGCCTGATTGGGCCCGGGAATCGCCTTTTTACCCTAACACTTGTCGCTCTCAATAAGCCTGAAGAAAGTGGAATAAAGGTGAGATGAAAAAGGGGGAGAGACTGGCAGTTGGTCGCAAGATTTATATAACTGAAATTGTATTTGCAATCCAAATCATTTAAATTTATTAAGATGTCTGCAGTGTCTGTCTGTATCAATTGGGTGCCTAGAGTGCTTTACACGGAACAGGTCTGCCAAGTATAAGTTCTACTTTTAGGAAATTAATTTAAATATATAATTTTCAGTCCAATAACCTTTGCTAGTAGTTGGGATATACGGGAGCGGCAGTTTTTTCCGCCATCCCCGTAAATGTTTGTGGGCCAGCCGCTCCCGTATATCCCCACTACTTGTGGCGGATGTTCTTGGAACTAAATTGGGTGTGTGTCTAAATTTATTTTTTCCCCACTACTTGACGATCATCAGGTTTGTGTCCAGATTTATTATTTCCCCACTTACAGATCTTCCTAGGTAGGTGTCTAGAATATCCTTTTACTCCCATATGCAATGCTCGCCGATCGAGTGTTGTTCTTATCATGATGTTAAAACTATGTATAATTATGTCCTAATTTTCGGACAAATCCAAATGAATAATATCCATAACTTGTCCAAAACAGCCTTAATTTCAAATAAATACCATTTTATTAAATTTTAAAAAATTTTAATGATGTAACCCCTTATAAAATTTAAAAAAATCGACCAAAAATTTTTTACTTTAATATTTCAATATTTTATTATTAAATAATTAAGACTTTAGCGGCGATTCCGAATATAAACGGCATTTGGCTGTCATTCCATTTTTGGAAAAAGTGCACTTAACTTTTCTATGTAAACAAAGGTGGCTGCTGCTGCTGCAGCCAGAGAATTTACTTATTGAAGAAATCACAGTTAAAAATAACCATAACTAAGCCAAAACAGCCTTAATTTTAAATCGGAAAGCAGTTATATGTTAGTTTTTATTTTGTTAATTAATCTGCATTTAAAATTTAGAAATTAACCAAAGTAAATTTTTTGTCAATTTTTGACAATTTTAATGATGTAACCCCTTACATTTTTTTGAAAAATCGACCAAAAATTTTTTAC